>ABLG01000648.1:0-40490 GCA_000172435.1 Meloidogyne hapla
ACTTTTGTATTTTTAATCAGAATTATTCTTTGTATTTTACAGAGTTATTTTTTCAAAAACTTGTATTTCTGATATTATTTTTATATTTTCAGAAAGTTGTTATTTTAATTATTTTTTTGTATTTTTCTACCTACCAAATAACAACAGTACTTAAATCTCCTCTCATTTCTTTTTGTTCTCCTTCTTTCTGTTCAATTTCTTTTTCAATTTCATTTCCTTTATTTCCTTCAATTAATTTTTTCTTTGTTCCAAAATCATCAAAATAATTTAAATTATTTAATAAACGTGGTCGTTCCCAGTCAATAAAAAATGTTTTTACCAAAATTAATGTTAACATTGTATGTAATAAAGAAATTCCTTTTAATGCCAAAGTAGAAATCATATAAGCAATAAATGAATTTTCCTTTTAAATAAAATTATTTATCTACAATTTAATCAATTACTTGATTTCCATTTAAAGGAATATAATGAATATTTGTTTGTAATTTATATGAATAAATTAGCCAAATACATGCAGAACCCATTACTGCAATAAATATATTTCCGATACTATCAGCCCCGAAGAATAATAATTTTATTATTGTTGAAGCATCTATTAAAATTATTTTTCCTGAACGGCGACTCCAACTAAGAGTATATTTAATAATTTTTTGTGTTTTTTCTAGATCTATTTTATTTTGATTTTTTGTCTGATTTTTTAAAATTAACTCTTCTCACTCCTATTTCTCTCCTATGTTTTTCTCTCCTATTTCCCTTATTTTTTTAATTTTTTATTTTCTGAAATTCTGAAAATGAGTTAATGTGTTTTTCTTATGAATTCTCTTTTTTAATATTCTGATGTATTTTTTCTGTGTTTCTACTCTTTTCTGATATTCTGATTAAATTGTATTTTTCTAATTTACCTATATGTTTGTAATGCTGCCCAAACAGCTGCGAGTGAACATAATGTAGCCATAATTACTTCTATACATTTATCATAAGTAAAACTTTCTGTGTGATATTCTATACTAAATTTTGTAGTTAAAATTGTTTGCGTTAATATTTGTGTATTATTTTTAATATTTTTGTTATTTTGTAATTTAATTAAATATTGAGAATGGGAAATTTGTAAATATGGAATGTAAATATGTCCATCAGTTGTTTGCTTTAAAAAAATATTAAAAAAAATTTTTTTAAAGAAAAACCTCAAAATGTATATGTAAACTAATTCTTTTAGGTACTCGAATTAAATATTTTTGTTTTTGTTCATTATCTTCATTTGTTTTTGTTTTTATATTTTTTTGAACATCAACCAAGTAAAAACGTTTTGTTAATAATAAACGGGCATTGCTTTTTAAAACATTATCCCCTATACGATTTCCATATAAACCAATATATTGGTCACCTTTTAGATCTTCGTTGAGTATAGGAATTTGTGTTAGCTATTATAAGGGGATTTTTGTATTTTATTTTTTAAATGTATTTTATTTTATTCTGAAATTTGTGTTTCTGCTTAATTCTATTAAATTCTGATTTTTGTATTTTTCTTTTTTTGTATTTTATTAATGTATTTTATTTAATTCTGATTTTTTGTCTAACAACTTACTACACTCTCTCCTTCATCATTTCTATAACGCAAATACAATTCATAAAATATTGTTTTTGTGCCCATAAAAATCTTTTCTTCGTTTTTATCAGAAACTTCCATTGTCTCTTCCCACATTCTATTCCATCGTAATATACCCATCAAAGAAATTTGACATTTTTGTTGAAAATAACGTCCAAATTTAAACGCTTCTCTTTTTTGTTTTGAACTTTCTTCTTTTAATTAAGAATATTTTTTAATTTAATTTTTAATTATTTTTTACCTGAATTACAAATTTGTAATATTGGGTGTTCCCCATTGGACACGGACCATTCACCAAGAAATTTTCCGTTTTGTCCGAATGCTATTGCAATGATTTCTAATCTCTTATTTCTTTGATTTTCGTTTTCATTTTCTTTTTCTTCTCCAAATGTAAAAACAGCATTAATTGCCCCCTCACGGAATATTTCTGCTGATGCTTCAATATTTGTATAGAAAAGTTGAGGAATTAATTGCTTTGCTCTAAAAAAATTCAGAATAAGTTTTCAAAAAATACAAGAAAACACAAATTTCATAACAATTTACAAAAAAAAACAAATTTCAGAATTTTTTAATTAAAAAAGAAAAATACATTTCTGGTTTTATTTGTCTTTGTATTTGTTCTAGCAAACCACAACAACTTTGCCCAATTCCATCCACTCTTCTAGGGTAATCTTGTAATACACAAAAGTTTGCAAGTTGTTGACAATATTTTGTACTTTGTTGTTGTTGACAGAGATAAGCTGTATTTTGTACTTTTTGAAAAATAATTTCAGAAACAAATTGCTTGAAAAAAAAAATAATTTTTCTGAATTTTTTAATTTCACCGTTACTATTTGTCCATAAGAACTTTCTGTTCCCTCATTGATTTCAGGCAATAAAGGAATATTAGCAAGTTCTTCAGCTGACGGCATTTGATTACAAACATTTATAGCAACATTCTAAATATTTTTTTATATTTTTTTAAATTTTCTTTCTTACCTTAGAATCATTACAAAAACATTCAAAATTATTTATACATTTAATACAATATTCTCCTTTATTATCTGCTATAGTTCCTTTTGGACATTTAATACATTGTTCTTTTATTACTAAATAATATATTTTTAAATATTTTTTTATTTTAAAGAACCTTCTCCATCTTTCTCTCCTATTAATTGCAATATTTCATTTCTCCCACAATTTGGACACTTTCCGTTACTATCTGGTTGTAATAAACTTCCATTTATGCTTAAACAATTTACACAAAATTCGTTATTTTTGTTTATTGCTAATCCTGAAAATTTTTTGAAAATTTTATTGTTTTAATTTTTAATTTAACCATTTTCACATTTTTCACATTTTTCCTCTCCTTTATTTGAAGGAATTGTTCCCAATTGACAAACACATTCATCTTCATTATTATTTAAAGTCATTCCATTACAAGGTGTACATTCCATCAAAATTGGATTAAATATTGTTTTATTCTTTTAAAAATAATTATTTTTTAAATAACTTAATGAGGAAATTTTTTTTTAAATTTCATCTATTACATCTACGAATTTTAACATAATTTATTACCTCTTTACATTCTTCCGGGTTTTGCCATTTAATTATTTTTGTATCAATTTCTCTTTGTTGTTTTGTTAATTTAATTAAATTTAAAATAATAATCAAAATAAATTTTATAAAATATTTAGACATATTTTATAATAAATATGTACAAGTGGAATGCTAACTTTAACTTTTTTTTAAATGTTTACAAGACATGATTTAAATAAAATTGTGTTTCTATGGTAACTCTTTAGTTGTTTATTTATTTTTATCAAAAATCTATTTAAAACTGTAAAAATAAAAAATAAGGGAATTTTAATTAATTTGAATTTTTTAATTTATAATTTTAAAGAACCCAATTCAACAAACCAATCGCTGGAACTCAACTTGTTCAGCTTAAACTTGCTGATATGTTAAGTGAAATAAGTATTGGATTACAGGCTTGTTTGCGTGTCTCACGGCTTAAAGATGAAGGAAAGTGAGAATTTTTTTTGTAATTTTCCAACTTTCCTTGTTTCTTCCTTTAATTTCCTTTAAATTAAAATATTTATTTTTTATAAAAATCAGAGTTTCTCCTGAACAAATTTCTTTAATTAAACGAAATTCTTGTGGGAAAGCATTGGAAATTGCTCGAAAGGCAAGAGATATACTTGGGGGTAATGGAATTGTTGATGAATATCATGTAAATATTTTTTATAATTTAAAAAAAAATATTTTTTTATTTTTTAAGATAATGCGTCATATGGTTAATTTAGAATCAGTCAATACTTATGAGGGTAAAAAAAGAATATTTATTCTTTTTTTAATTTTATTTTCTAAAAATTAAGGTACTCATGACATCCATGCATTGATTTTAGGAAAAGCAATAACTGGAATTCAAGCTTTTCAATAAATGAAAGAAAAATATATTTTATTTTTAGACAGAAAACAAAAAATTTAAAGATTTTTTTAAATATTTTTAAAATAAATGTTATTTATATAAAGATTATTTTTAAATTTTAGATTAAATAAATTATTAAAATTGTTTTTGTATTTTTAATTTAAAAACTATTAAAAGACACTTATTTACATTTATTATATTGATTTTATTTTAAAAAATTTAAGAACAAATTTTATTTGGAAAAATATTTTCCTGTTTTGTGCTAGCTTTTCACAGTCAGGGCTGTCCGCAAATGTGGATTTTGAAAATCAAATTGCGGACTGTGGCTGCGTAAACATCTTGAACTTTTTTAAGTTTTTTATTGAAAGTTTTAATTTTTTTTAATTAAAAATCTTCCAATTAAATTTAATTCCAACTTTTTTTTATTTTAAAATCTTTTGTATAAAAGCCAAGTTTTATTTTGTAATTTATTTTCTTTTAACATTACTGTATTTTCTCTCTCTCTCATTTCTTTTGTTTTTCCGGAAAAGTTTTCCTGAAAGTTTATTAATTATAAATGTATTTTCTTTTTAGTTATCTAAATAATGACCGTTTCGAGTGGACCGTCGGCTTCACGTGGGAAGAAAAAACATTTTCTTAATAAATTTGTTGTTCGAAAAAATTGTTATGGTATTTTTATCTTAAGTGTAAGTTTTTAGCAAAAAGTTTTTTTTAATTTTTTTTATTTTTAAGACTATTTTGGTTGTCATTTCAATTTCTGGCATCATTTTTTTATCTTCTGACTTGAGTAAAAATAATGTAAAAAATAAATAAAATTAAAAAAAAATTATTTTTAAATTTTAGGAGAAAATTTTCAATGCTAATAATCGCAAGCACAGATTGGCGAACCGAAGCAAATTTGAAGCATTCTTTCAAAGTGCTTGTCCACTCTATCCGAATGTCAATGGTTCTATGCCTGATTTTGATTATGTAAAATTTTTTGAGAAATTTTCTTTTTTTTTATTGGAAAGTAAATATTGGTCATTAAATTAATCAAAACTTTTTAAAAAAATTAATTGGGGCTAAATTGACTTTTCCTCCCTCACTGATTTTTAATTTATTTTTCTTTATTAAGAGAGAAAGGTTCTCAACTCTAATTAATTTGTACTTCTAAAAAAATTTTTTTTTAATTTTCTAGTCGTATTGCAATCGTTATTGTGAAAAGAATGAACATATGGAATTGTATATATTTTAATAAAATATTTAAAAAATAATTTAATTTTAAGTATGTATCGAGTTATTCAATTTCCTGAGAATAAGTCTGATATTAAAGTTAACAAATTTGGAAAATCTCAAAATGTTCAATGTCCTCATTATGTTGTTCTTGTATGTTTAAAAAATTTAAAATAAATTTTTAATTAAAAATTTTCAGAGATCCTGCCAATGTGATAAATATAAAAATGGAACAAAAATTGGAGCTCTTTGTGAGGCTAAGAAATTCAATAAAGAATTTATCTCAATTAAAGTAAAAATAATTTAAAAATTATTTAAAAAAAAATTATTATTTTTTACTTTTTAGGATGGAAACTCTAAAAAATTAGGTATTTGTATTCCTTGTGATGATGATTCTGAGGATTCTAAAATAAGTAAAACTATAGAAATTACAGCGAAAACGAATGGTTAGAAAAAAGAAAAGAGAAAATATAATAAATAAATATATAGGTGTTATTTGTGTTTAATTAAAAATATTGTATTTTATATTATTGTATTTTTAAAAATAAATAAATGTATTTCTGTAAATGTATTTAAGAATAAAAAAAGTTCTGATTAATTAAAAAATGTTTACGTCATTTTAATATTTGTGTGTTTGTTTTATTTTTTTTCTGTAAATGTGTTTTCCTTAACTTCTGTAAGATTCTGAAATTGTGTTTTTATCAGAATTTTTGTATTTCATTTATTTTTTATTAAAAATTTAATTAGAATAAATTCAAAATTAATATTTTAAATTAGAAAATTTTATCAAGCAAAAAATATTTTTTCATTAGGCAGAATTTCCCTTCGGTTTTCAAGTTAATGTTTTGTTAGCTTCATTTCTTTTGTTGAAGATTCTTAAAAATAAATATTAAATAAATATTTATTTTAAATTTTTTGTTAGTTTTTTAAAAAAATTGTAAATATTTTTTAATTATATTAAGAAAAAAAATTCTTGTTAATTCAAATTAAAAATAACAGCAATTAAAAAATCCCCAACTTAAAAATACTTTTCAGACAAAAAAACACACTAAAAATAATATTTCTATTTTTTTATCCAACCTGACAATAATGCAAAACTTCCTAAATTATTTTTAAAAATAATTTTCTTTTCCAAAAATTCTTTAAATATTTTTAAATCACCCCATTACTTAGATTTTTTTAATTAAAATTTTTCTCACTAACATTAACGTCCCAAACAGCAATAATTCCATCAGCACTACATGTAGAGAATTTACTTGAAGTATTTGAATTGCTATGTAGTTTTAATTCTCTAAAGATTATTTTTTGAAAAATTTAAATTATTTTAAAATTTAGGCACTTGTTATCTTTAAGTTGACTATAAAAACTGAAAATGAGCATTAACTATTTTACACCACACTTCATAATCAATCGTTCATAACAACATATATTACCAACAAAATGTTTTTCATCTTCAACGGCAACAAATCCAAGAAGAAACAAACCATATCCGCAAGCACTGTGACTCTCTCCATTGCTGTTCTTATGATGTTTGGACAATTCAACATAGCAAGAGCAGAAAGCGTCGGTCTGTTGAATCACAATTTAGAAGAAGGAAAGGTGACACTTCTCACAGGCTCAATGGTTGTCTCCACAAAAGAAGATTTAGAAGAATATAAGAAGAGTTTTGCTGATGCTTGTGATATTGACTTTGACGGTGGAGGGAATATGTAAGTTTATTTTGTTCTAGATTGTGTGTAGTGCATTACTCTATTTCAGTCGTCTTCACTACAAAAGTCAGGGTACAACAAAGGACAAAGGCTGTACGGTGGACCTTCTCACGAATGATGTGGACGAGATTAAGTTCACTGCTGGATTGAGCCATTCTACTGCACTTATTGATTGTATAAAAGAAGATATGAATTTGAACATGTCAGTTTTATCATTTTATAATTTGGCTATCTCAACCAAGAATTTAAAATTCTAAATTCCATTATTTTTTAGATTACCCTTCGCCTACAGCCTGACAAATGAAGAATTAAAGAGCTTCACCAATGGACCGATTTTTGGTGGCGATGGATGTGATTCTCGTTGTGAAAAAGACATGTGTGTTAATAAAACAGGTCTAGAAATTAGATGGAAACATTCATACACCTATATTGGAGAAGCAATTGGAATATATTCAAATCCAAGTAAATTGTCTGTATGTTTTATTAAAAAATTAATTTTTATTTTAGTTGGTACAACGCTTATTTACGATTCTAAACAGTTATTGGATAAACAAAAGCAAAAAGGAGGAGTTATAGCGGAAATCAATCAGACCGATCCAAAATATCACATCAAATTTTTGAAAGAAATAAAAAGAAAAGAAGATCAAGGAAAAGCATATCAAGGAAAAGCTTTCTGTATGAAGGGAATAGAAAACATTCTTTCGCCTTCAACATGGGAAATCGTCGGTAAAAGTCCAGATCCTGAAAAGAATCGTTTGTTGGTTTTTCACCTTCTTCCACAAAAAGCTTCGCGAAATTTGTATCGGAGGACTGGTGAGAGTATTCATAAATATGAAGAAGGAAGAGAACTGCCGAATGGACCCAGATGCGATGACTTAAAAATCACATTTGTAAGTGGTATTGTAAAATACTTGATTTTAATTTTTAATATTTAGATGAAGGACAGATACAGATTGGTAACCAAACCACCCTCTCCGGATACTACAACAACCTCTAATTCTTCCAAAACCTCTACCTTTTCGACAACTACTTCTTCAACGACCTCCACTTCTACAACAACAAAAAAAGAACCACCACCACTCGAATCGTCATCAACCCAAGAAATAACAAAGGATTCAACAGAAAATAAAAAGACTTCTAAAACATCAACAACCAATGAAGAAAATTCAGTCTCGACGTCCAAAGAGAATCAAACAAACTCGACAACCATCAATCAAGCTCCAGAAACGAAAACTACAGAATCTGTGACAACTTCAACTTTCAAAGGCTTTGTGTTGACTACAGCAATTGCAACAACTACAAACAATACAACAACAATAAACACAACCACTACAAGTTCTTCTAACGCCGTCTTGATAATTATTGTGATTGTCGTTATTATGATAATTGTTGGCATTGGAATTGCTGTCTACTTTTTGGTCATAAGGAAGGGCGCTGAAAAGAAGGAAGAAAATGCTGAGGGAGGTGATGAAATAAAAAGAGGATTAACTGAAGTAGAGGCTACAAACATTAAAGAAGATGATGAAAAGGAAGGAAAGGAAAAAGAAGGTGATGAATTAAAAGATGATGAAGAAGGAGGTAATAAGAAGAAGGATTTATCATCAGAGACAGAAGGCGAAACTGAAATGAAGGAAGAAGACAATGAGTCTGAAAATCAAGAAGATAATAAAGAAGATGATGATATATATACATAAAATGTGTGATAAATATTAAAATATAATTATTTGTTTGTTTGTGAATGTATCTAATCTAATTGTAAATAAATGTAATGAAAAAAGGTAGTATCTTTTTCTCTTTAGAATTATTCCCCCCAATGATAAGTCTCAATATTTAATAAAACTTGAGATTTTACGATGTTTGAGAATTTTATGGAAAATAATTCAAAGAAAACAAGTGTCTGTTTTTGCTTTTTTAAATTAAAAAATAAACTCACAATATAGTATTTTGATGTAATGTTTTTGTAGAATTATTTAATCCATTATTATTTATTCCAAATTCCCCTCCACCGCCATTTGCCACAGCTGCCCTTTTATCAAAATTTCGAAACATTGCAAAGGCACTATTAACATTTACTTGATTATTTTTATTTTCAGAAGGAATGTCCTTTAAAAATTAAAAAAAATTCGAATTTTTTAAAAATTAATTTCCTTTACCAATTTACAAATAAATTTAATTGTAGAACCATCAAAATTATAAAGAATTGGTGAACAATCGAAACCCTGAAAAAATTTAATTTTTTAGAAAAAAAATACTAAAATTCCAAAAAGAATTATTTCGAATTTATTAGGAAGAAAAAAGACAAATAATTTAATTTCTGAAATTTATATTTGTTTTGTGTGTTTTGTTTTTCAGAAAATGTATTTTCTTCAAATTTATAAAATTCTGAAAAAGTGAATTATTCCGTCAGAATATTTTGTGTTTTTTCTGACTTTTTAATTCTGATTTTTTTTGTAAAACTGTATTTCAGCTTTTTATTCTAAAATTCCGAATTTTGTATTTTATTAAATATTTTTCAGTTAATTCTGATTTTGCAAGAATAACTACTAAAACACATAAAAAATTTTTTAAAAATATTTTAAATTAAGAAAACAAACAGCAGTCAATATTTCCGATTCATTAATCCATTTAATTGAAGTAAAAGGTAAAAAAGGAGTTTTTTGTGTATTTGGTATTTGTTGTTGTGTAGATATATTAGAATCAATAATAGAAATTGTTGAATCATGAGAAACCTAAAAAAAGTTTTGAAAATAAAATATAAAAAAATTAAAAAAAAAGGAAAAGATAAAAAAGGATTTAAAGAAAAAAAATTTTATTTTAAATTTTTTTCCGATGAGTATAAATATCAAAATATTGATTTTATAATTTAAAAAATTATTTTTTAGTAATTAATAAACAGATATTTTTTTAAAAAGGCTGGGTGACATAAATTTATAAAAAAAAAGAGAGTAAAGAAAATAGTCGAAAAAAAGAAAAGGGTCAAGAAAGTTATTTGTAAGCAGTGATGGAAAAGGAAAACATTAATTCTTATTTTTTTCGAATTAAAAAATTTTATTTCACCCAGCCTTTTAAATACCAAAAAGTATTTCCCTTTTATTAAATATTTAAATATACCCAAGCTAAACGACATCCAGAAGGTGAAAAAGCCACATCATTTACCCAACCACCAGTTTTGTATTCTTTTAATAATTCACCAAAAGGCATTTTAGTTCCCCAAGGATTTGGTGAAGGTTTATCATCAACCTTTAATTAAATATTGAAAAAAAAAATATTTATTTCTAAAAAACCTCTTTAACATAAGCAGAAAATACTCGTGTTGTAAAATCACAAGAACCAGTTGCCAAAAGCTGTTAAAATTTAAAATTAAAAAAATTTTTTAGAAAAATAAATACTAACAACATTATTAGGATGCCAATCAAGTGAAAGAACAGTTGAACGTAAAGGTTTTTTAATTTGTCTAGAAATCCACCAATTATTTTCACGCTTGAAAAATATTAAAAAAAATTATTTTTCAATGATTTTTAGTTAAAAAATGAGATTGGGAAATTAATCACCCTTATAAAAGCAAAATATTTTGGTTTAAAATGAAAAAAATTATTTTTCGTAAATAAACTGGGGAACGGTGGATAATCAGAAAGAAAATATTCGAATGTCAAGATTTTAGAGATATATCATAGATCCAATAAATCCTAGAACTTTCGGTAAAAAACATGAGAAACACACCACTAGAAAGTTTTTATTCAAAAAAATACCTCATAATAACAAACAGCAACTAAACGTTCACCAGTCCCAACAGCAAATTTATTTTCTAAAAAATAAATCTAAAAAATATTTAAAAAAAAACCTTTAGGTGACCATTTCACACAAGTTGCCGCCCGAGTAGTTCGAATCCAAACTAATTCAGGTTTCCATTGTCCTTGTTTGGGATCAAATGTCCAAACAAAAGCATTTTTATCATGAGAACAAGAAACTATTCGATTTGTGTCTGGGGCCCTTAAATTTATGAAAAAAGACAAAAAAACAGTTAATTTAAATAAGTAAATTAACCAATCTATTCCAGTTATAAGCAAATCATGTTCAGTAAGAATATGTATTGAACGCCAACTAACACCAGACTTTTCAAAAATATGTATTTCATTATTTGATGGAGAGACGGCAATTTCTAGAAAAATAAAATTCTAAATTAATTTAAAAATTTTTTTAAAAGATAAAAAAAAACTTTATTTGATGTTTTATAGAAAACAAAAATTATTTTCCGCCGGTGGGATTCAAACCTACAATAAGGAAAATTAAAACTTCCCCACTAAACCAAAATTATAGCTTTCGAATTGTCAACAAACGTGTTTTATCTTTATTCCATGCATGACAAGCAATAGAACCAATTCCAAGTTCCCAATGAGGAACTGGTGGTGACACACTAGCTTGAACCATTAGCTAAAGAAAGGTTTTAAATAAAAAAAAAAAAGAAAAAATAAAAATAGGTAATTAAAAAAATTAGAAAAGTCATGACAAAATTAGCAACAAAAAGGTCTAGGAATGGACATTTCAACGCCAAAAACTTTTTAGTTTATTTTACTGTTTTTCCAGTCAACTCTCGGTATAGTGACATCTCGGCCCTTACTATTTTTACTTCGACCTTCCGGAAGTGTTTTATTGAAAGTCGACTGTTTATTTAAAAAATAAAATGAAACAAAATATTTCATTCACATTTAATTTCTTAAAAATGATTCATTTATTTTTAATCAATAAGATATTTTTTATTTTCTTCTCATTTAATTGATTTAAAACCCATACAAAAATATTTTAAAATTTTCTTCTTAAATGAACCAATTTAATTTAACAAAAAATATTAAATAAAATTTTATTAAATATTTTAATTTAATCAACCCACATATTTATATTGCAATATTTATATTAAATTTAAATTAGTACAATATTTATTTTATTGTGATGTATATCTCTTTTATTTATCACTTTTATTCTATTTATTTATTCTTTTTACTTTCTCTCTTTTTTAATTTATTTTTTAGCATCAGAAAATCCCATAGTTCCATCAACCCAATTAACAGCAACACACCGTCCCAACAGAAATTGAGCTCCCATATTCCAATAATTATTATCATAACTTGTTTCAGTCATTAATAATAAACGACATTCTCCAATAGGTGACTAAAAATTGAAAAAAAAATTTAAAAAAGATTTCTGGCCCTAATAAATTTTGGGCTATTTATTATTTTTTAATTTCCGCGCCCAAACATTCTGCGCCAAAATATCCAAGTTTTTAAAAATAATTAAAACAAACAATTTCCATATATTGTTTTGGTGTCAAAACGATTTTTGCATTTCTTTTATTATCTCCAACATTAAAAATAATATTTGGCATTTTATCCATTCCTGCACATTTTTCATCATCGGCAGTATAAAATGAACCAAAGTCTTTTGGAACATTAAATCCTAATTGTTTTGCCAAAACATCCAATGATTTTTTTGGTCCATACATATAAAGACCGTCATTTAAAATTTTTAATTTTGTTGGCCCTAAAGGATTTAATGGAGACTTTCCATTAATATTAATTGATTTCACTCCAATAACCCAATTTGAACGTTCTGCTAATTGAACATAATTATATATTGGTTGACAATTTTGATTGTTTTCTGAACCAAAAGTTATTGAACCAGCATCGTCATCACCAGAACCGACTCTTAAAAATATTTTGGATTTTATAATAATTTTAAAATATTTTAATTATTTCTTTCTAAGGAATTTTAATAACGGAGGTAATTAAAGGATAGAGTTGGAAAAGGTGAAGCTCTCAGGGGTATTTCTCTTACACTTTGGAATAGAAAAATGTCTTGTTTGATAAAAGATATATTTTAATTAAATACTTAGTTGTGTATAAAGTAAGAATTGGTTTGTCTAAAGATTTTGTTAATGAATTTAAAGTTGATGTTCCTGTAGCGAGAGAAAGTCCAAATTCTCCATCAATAGGGCACAAAGCATCATAACCACTTGGATCTTGATATTGATTGGGAATTCCTGAAGTAGCTGATCCAAAAGGAAATTGAGGTATTTTAACAGAAGATATCTAAATTGAAAAAAGATTTTTTTAAATTTTTTATTTAAATTACCGTTAATGTGTCTGTGTATAAATTTCCTGTTGGTCCATCAAAATTGAATTTCTTTCCCAAAGATTTTGATGTTGGTGAACTTTAAAAATTAGTTAATATATTTCAATTATTTATTTATTAAATACTTACTTTCCATTATATCGAACTTTTTTACGTTGCAATCCTTGTTCATTCCAATTAAATGAAGCATTTTTATCGACAAGCCAAGTGTTTGGAGAGTTTATATTGAAAGCAACTTGGAAATCTGAAAATATAAATTTTAATTAAATAAAAAAGAATTTTTGGACTAATAACAACATCCAAAGGATTGAATTGGAATTAAATCAAAACTGGAAATGTCTTCTTTAATTTTCTTAAATTATCGAAGTTATCTCTTTATTATGTAAATTTAAAAATAATTAAATTAATTTACTTTGATTTCCAATTTTAATAATTCCCCAGCGAACAAATATATGATAATTTATTTGAATTGTTCCACTCTTTTGAGAGACAATTATTGAAATTAATGATAATAAAAGAATTAATTGAAAAAGAGGAGAAGAAAACATTTTTTGGAATATAATTTGAATAATGATGAATTAAAAAGTATTAAACTATTCTTTAAATATAAAAATATTTTAATTAAAAAAAAGTTGGCAACAAATGAATAAATATTAAAAATTGGGAATAAATGAAAGAGAAAGGAAAAAGTTTTTTTTATAAATTTAAAATTAAAAAAAATTTAAATAAAGTTTAAATTTGGGAATAAATTAAAAGAGGTTTTAAAGGCGTAATGACAGTTAGGCTTATAAAATTAAAAAAAAATTTTTTGAACAATTCTTGGAAATTTTTAATTTTTTCTTATATATTCTTCGTACTTTACTCATAATTTTGATTTCGAATTTTTGGATTGGCCTTCGAATCAATACAAAATTAATTTTTTAGATTTTTTAAGAACTTTTAACAAAAAAATAATCCAATATTCTTAAATATTTAAAAGATATTAATAACAAAATGAAAATAAATAATTCCGGTTAACCGGAACTTCAGGCAAAGCTCTATTAAATATTAAAATTTAATTAAAATTAATAAACCTATAATTTTATTTCTGCGCCATAATGACTGTCCCTTTCCTATTAATTTTTTAAAATTTAAAGCAGATGTGTTAATAAAAAAATTTTTTAAATAATTTTAATAAAATTTAAAAATTATATTGGCAAACTCACGAGGTAAATTTAAAAAATTTTTTATTTTTGTAGTTTATATATTTTAATTTTAATAAAAAATATTTATTAAAATTAATTAACCTAAAATAATAAGCGTTAATTTAAATATTTTTAGAATTTTTTGAAAGAATTAAAAACAAATTTATTCAATTTATTTATTAGAAGGAGTGATTTCTGTACCGAAAATGAAAAATAATATTTTTCAAAAAATATGCTGATTTTTAATTTTTTAATTAATAGGGCTTTCCACAAAATTTAATTTCTAAATAATACTCCTGTTTTCGATTAATCCAATTTTCTCTCTTTTTTTAATTTTTTAATACAATTAAATATTTAGGGGAATTATAATTTAAAAAGAATAATAAATTCTTTGTGTGTTCAATTTTGCTCTTTCAAATATCTTGAAAAACTGATTTTTTGAATATTTTATTTTGAATCATTTGTATTTTAAATGTTTTGTATTGTTTTTGGTATTTTTGTAATTTTTTCCCAAGTTTTGCATTTCTCGGGAAATCTATTTGTTTTGTGCCTATTTTATTTATTTTTTATATAAATAATTTAACAATTTTAATATTTGTAATTTAAAACTAAATTATATAATCCAAATAAAGAATATTATATTTTTATCAGAATTTTTTTTTTGTAAAACAATTTTTCCATTCATTTAATAATTTTTTTAATGTTAAAAATAGATACATGAGAATAAATTCAAACTATAAAAAAAATGAAAATTAATTTTCTAAAACCTTAGCTTAAAGGTGACCATTGAGAGAGAAGGAGAAATAGGAAAACGGCAAATTAAAGATGAAATAAAATAAAGGGGAATGATTAATGATTGACATCTAATAAAGAGTTAGTTCATTGACCAGTACCTATTTTAGAGGTAATGAATTGTAAAACGATGTGGAATCGATGATTCTAACAAAAATAGTTATAATTTATTTTCTAATAATTAATTAGTCCTCATAATATAAATGAAACGAAAATTTTTTTTACAAATTTAATTTAAATATTTTAGAGTAAATTAGTCAAAATTAGCATTTTAATCCTTTTGTAATTATGTATCAAGAAAAACAACAAAATAATATAAAACAAATAAAACCATTACCTCTCGAAATGCTGTTAAATATATTTAAATCAACTAGCAAATTATTTTTTATTAAATTAAAAGAATGGTAATTTAAATATTTAATTTTTTTAAAATTAAATAAAAAATTTTGGATTAATTTAGACCTAATATAAAGAGTTAGTTCATTGAATCTCAATTCAAAAATCTCAATTCGAGATTTTTTCGTATTTTTTTAAATAGAATTTTCGATATTTTATTTTTCAATACCCAATTTTAGCGGCCTAGACAATTTGAATGTTAGTTCAATTTAGATTAACAATAAATGTTAATTTTTTCTTTCTTTACTTCATAAAATTTTTTTAAATATTAAAAAATACATCTTTATGAATCTAATTTTCTACGAAAACCTTGATATACAATCAAGGTTTTCAACCAAGGTTTTCTCGTGTAATTATTAGGTATTTATTTGTATGATGCCAATTTTCTATCAAAAATTACAATAAAATGACCATTGTCTCATAAAGCAAGGTGATAAGGATTTGAATTTTTGAGATGGACTAGAGAGAATCCATTATATATTTTGGTAGAATGTTTATAATTTTATATATAATAATCCTTATCCCCCCTTGATTTTTGCAATTCGAAATCTCAATAAAAATCAATTATATTAGTAAAACAATTCTCCCTCGTCTAAATGTGGAAAACAAACGGATGCTACTCAAAGTCAGAAAATTTTGGTGTATTTGTGCCAAAAATTTATTGACGTCTTCTAGTATTGTCTGGATATTAGTTGGAGAAACCTTTAGAAATATATTGGTGGGTGATTTTGTAATTTTTTTCGTTAATTGAGGTTATATAAAAAATATATTCAATAATAAACTTTAAAGCTTCTCTAAAAATTAAAAAATTTTTAACAAAGTTTTAACAGCTATATGTAGCTCCGGATTATTTTTATTTAACCACAAATTTATTCCAAGTTCGCCGGGTCAATCTGATAAAAATTTTTCAAAATTCAATTAATTCGTAAATATCTAGGTGAAAATTTCTTATAAATAAATCATACAATTTCAATTTTCTAATGAATATAAAATCCTCCCAGTATTATCTTTCTTAGTCTATATTTTTTTTATTTTATTTTCTGAACATTTCTCGTTCCTTTGAAGGACTTCTAAAAAGTCAGTCGGAAAAGTGTTTCCAGTTAACTTTTTGCAAAGTTCGACTTATGGAAAGACTACAGATCTTGACACGAGACGATGCTCGCGTTTCGGGCAGAAAAAATGCCGCGTTTAGAGTAATTGACTACTTTTCGTAACAAAACCAGTTAAATTAGACCTGAGAATGGATTCAAAAGTTTTAGCTTCTTGCTAATTTGGCATTTTGATTTTTTATTTTTGTGTTTTGATTTTTTGCTAATTTGGTGTTTTGATTTTTTATTTTTGTGTTTTGATTTTTTGCTAATTTGGTGTTTTGTTTTTTTTTGTTTTGAAAAACGAATCTACGTAAATACAAATATAAAATAGATTGTTAAAAGTAGAAAAGTAAACTCGGATTTTTAAAGTGATTTTATTTAAATCTTTTAGTGAATACGTCTAATTACTTTTAAAATTATTTAAAATGACAAATAATGAAAATCGAAAGATTGTGAGTATTTTTATCATAATTAAACGATTAAAAGTTTTTCTTTAAAATTCTCATTTTATAGGTTGTTGATCAGAACGAAGTTTTTATATGGGAGCTTGTATTTTTTAAAATTTATTTATTAAAAATTTTCTTTTTTTTTAAAGATGGACGTTACAAACATTATACCTAATAATCATCCGGATAAAATTCGACTAGAAGTTTTTTTGGATGGTTCTTTGAATGTATTGCTTAAATATGGCTTTAATTTGGATAACTTTAATGACTTTGATCAATCAAATATTATGGATGGACAGCAAGGAGTGGTAAAATTTAATCTTAAACATTTAACTTCTAGTCTTGAAACACTAATTTTACGACCATTGTACGAGACCAAGGTCAGATCATTTACCCCTAAAAAGTGAAGGGAATTTCAGCACAATTGATTGCACTCAAAATCAAGAAAAATTTCCTTCGCACTTTTATGGACCAACGATCTGAACCTTTACCCGAAATCATTCAAGTAAATTGGAATACTCTTTTTAATTAAAATTATCAGGTTGAGAAGACCGAGAATTGGAAAGCGAAGACTCGTAGATCACCCGCTTTTCTCAAGCAATCTACAAGTACTCAAAATATTAATCCAATCAACTTGCCATATGTGCCTTTTCCTTCATCTTATCTTTACTCAGCTCCACTGCTGCATAGTAAATGTGGAGGGCATTGGCATCAAAGTGTGGAAATATTCAGGACTACTTTGATAAGTATAAAACTGCATCCGAGTTTTCAGGTTTGACTTAAAATAATTATAATTTAATTTAAAATGTTAGAAGTAAATATTTGGGGCCACTTCGATTCTTTGAATTCCTCCAGATAGAATATTGGTTATATAAAATATTGGTTTTATTTTAACTAGAGGAGATTCCCACTTTTGGTTATTGTTGTAATTTTATATCTAAAACCATTCCGGAAGTCTACTATTCATATGATTCCAAATTCTGGATCCGGTAATTCTTTTTCAAAAGAATTTTTATGATTAGATTGACCACTCTTTGAGAAAAAGAATTGAATAATAATAAAATCTTGCCAAAAGGCTCTATTCTTACTACTTAAAATATTCTAATAAAGTTTAATTTATCTTTTTAATTCAGGCAAGTTACAATTACTTGGAATTAACCCACGTGAGTTTTTCACCTGGTTGGATGTTTTTGAGGTTTATATTTTTATTTTCTTTATTTCATAGTATAATTTAGGATATGCCAGAAGCAACCTACTCGGTTTATAGAGATTGTCTGAAGGCGGTTGATGAGCGGTATGTTTATTCAGAGGGCTAGGGGGAATTCTTTTTTTGGGGAATTCGCGCATAGTGAATTTTGGGAAAAATACAGGAGAAACGCCAAGGAGAACAGCACATAATTAATTTAACCTAATTCTTTTTCAGTGGCCATATCAACGTTATCCTGTCTTATCCATTTAAAGCTACTGTGGCTGGTGCCTTAGGAAGGTTACTTCTCTCAATCATGGGTCAACACGTTCATGCGGAGAATGGTGCTCTTCTAAATTATCTCAATTTTTTTGAACTGAAAATTTCAGTTTTCTGTGCTCCTCCAAAACCTTCGTGGAAGTCTTTTTGGACGTTTAGCACAACAATTTAAAAGTAAAAAAGGTTCAATGATATATGTTACAACGAATGATGAGAATAAAGAACTTGCAGAAGAGGTAAAATAATTTTAAATTTATGGAAAATTAGAAAATAACCCGGGTATATAGATTTGGTAGTAATAAAATAATATTTTCGGTTTTACAACTGGGTCCAAACTTTCCACAAAATTTCCAAAATTTAGACTTAAATAGTCTGTATTTCAATATATTCGGTTTAATAGATTACAAATTATTTCTGAAAAACTGGGCAAAAAACGCTAAAAATTTGTTAAAACATTCGTTTTGATAAATTTATATATTTACAGTATGGTATTAAATGTCTGATTCTGGAATCAAAGGATGCTTTGATCAAACTTCGAAATAATCTAGACGGTTCTGATCAAACAATTTGTGAATTGGCTAAATTTGTTGCGAAGTTTTGAGGACTCCTAAGCTAAAAATGATCAAATTTTATAAATGGTTTAACAATTTGATCTTTTAATTATGAGTTTAATTTTTATACAAAAATAAGACAATATTTCGCTTAAGCTTTTTCAGTTATTCGATTTTTGTAATTCATTTTATGTATACACCTTATTTGTTCTAAGTACATTAAATTAAAAAAATTTTTTTTTGTTTTTCTGCATTTCGGGATAAAATTAAAACTAAAATTTACTTTTGTATTCTATGAGGTATATTTTTCTCCGGTAGGAGACTGAAAATTGTTGAGAAAATTTAGAGAAAAGATAAAAGGGTGATAGTGAAAATGTCTAACCCTTTCAATATATTGTTTCAAAACTATTTTGAAATTTGAAGCCAGCCCTGTTCTATTTTGAATTTCAAAATTTAATTCAAAAATAATTTAAAAGAAACAAAATTTTAAATATAAAAATCTTTCTTTTTGTTATTATTGCCACCACAATTTAATAAAACAAATTCTTTGGCAATTGGATGTTTTTCAAATGTTGCCCTATCAAATACCTGAATATTTTTTAAATTATTAGTTTAAATGTTTGTTTGGCTAAGATGTTTTTGAGTTATATGTTAGAAATATTTGAATTCTCTATTTTCCCTTCAAATGTTTTAATGTTTATTATTAATATTTGAGGTATTTATTTTGTTAGAAAAGCATAAGAATTATTTCCTAGAATTTTGTCTGATTTTTTAAAATAAAAACACCTCTTTGTTTGTCACAATTGGAAGTAGAGCAGATGTAAATTGAGGCGAATATGGTTTATCAATTAATTCAAGTACTTCAATACCAAAATATCTCACAAGAGAAACATCTATATAACCAGATTTAAACATTGCAATTATTTTTTCCTTAAAAATAATTTTTAAAATTAATCCAAAATTAATTTACCAAAACAGGTATTGCCATACCAGAATATAATAAATGTACAAAACGATCAACAATTTGTCTTTGCCTTTCCATTATAATTTCGGCAACTTCATTTCGAGCTGATAAATGATCGTAGAGGGCACATAGTAATTTAAAAACTCTAAAAAATATTTAAAAATTTAATTTATTTAAATAAAATAATGAAGACCACCCCAAGAAATTTTGGTGCAGATTTATTGGGGGGAATAATGAAAGGGATTCGATCCCATTTAGTGGGAAATAATTTCATAATTCAATGTCTTCCTATCTTGTTCAAATTTTGATATTTGTAGCTCGTTAATAATCCTAAAATTTTTTGATGAATTTCTGAAGATTAAAATCGACAAAATTTCGGTCATAATTTTGTCAAAAGAAATTACCATCTTTTATGATCTGCTTTAATTAAAATATTTCATTCACCTTTCATGTAAATTAAAATGTTTTTCAACAATTTGGTCAATCAAAACATAATGTAAAGGAATTGGTTCTGTCAAAACACCATCTTCTCGAATAAGCAATGTCCGTAAATAATAAAGAATTGAAGCAGCGAGAACAGGTAATTGAATTAATTCTAATAATTGTTCCAATGAAAGTAACAAATCCTTTTTGGAAAAAATTTGTTTAAGTTTTTATTTTTGCATTTTAGTTTTATTTTTGTTTTTTATTAATGTGGATTTTAAATGTGTTTTTCGACGTCTGAAAAGTTTGTTTTAATGTGTTTTCTTGTTTTGTACTTTAAATATTTATTGATTGGTTGTTTTGTATTATTTTTGTATGTTTGTTCCCAAGTTTTGTAATTTTTGTATATTTTTAAAGTTTTTTAGTTTTTGTATTTTTTCAAGTTTGTATTTTTTTGTATTTTCATATTTTTATTTTAAAGTTTATTTTTAGTAAAATATTTTCTATATTTTTAGAGTGTATATTTTTGTATTTTTTTATGTTATATTTTAATAAAATACCTCATATGAATAAAGAATATCAACAAGTCTTTGCATTTTCTCAATAGTAGAATTTAATTGTAATTTATTTTGCTTAAAAATATTTTTTAATAAAATTATTTTCTCTTTTTTACCTTTCTTGTAGGTAAAATTCCTTCAGAATTAATTATTTCAATTACAGAACTTGAATAAGATAACTTTAAAAATTAAATTTTAGATTTAATTTTAATTAATTAATTAACCAAAAATATATATTTAGATCTATGCTCTAAATGTACTTTAGCCCCAGTAGCAGAGAAAAGTCCATCAATAAGCATTTCAGTAAAGAAAGGGTCACGAATTAAAACAACTGGAGGTGGATTTGGATTGGAATAAGCCTTTAAAAATATTATTTTTTGTATTTTAAAAAAATCTTGGAAGAATTACCTGATAAAGTTGGGTAATATCAGCAGGGTTTAAACCTCTGGCTAACATTGTTTGCATTGCCTAAAGTATTATTGTTACAAAATAAATTATAAAAAATTCAAAAAAATATTGTGGAAAATATTTAGTCCAACCAAAAAGTTTAATACTTTTTATTGTTTAGTTAAATTACCTGAATTATATGTAAAGGTATTTTATCTATACAAGATTGTATAATTCCAATATGTACACCTTCAATATCTTCTTTTTTCCCTTCAAAGGCGAGTCTTAATTGTTGGGCTAAACTTGAACAAATTTCTGATTGTTTTTCATTTTTAGACTTTAAAAAATAAAATAATTAAAAATTTTTTAATCTAAGGACGGCCACTGATGGCATTAATTAAAAATAAAGAGATTCTATTTAAAAATTCCCAACAGAAAAAATTAAAAAATAAAAAACAAATACCTTCCACCCAACATTATTTAATAACATTTGTGTGTACATAAATGTTTGTTCTGAATGACAAGCAACTCTTTTAAGTTCAGCAAAATGTCTACGATATGCCAAAACTTGACAATCACCCAAACAATTTTTCCATTCATTTAATAATTGTTCTAATGTTGAAAGAAATACACGAGAAAATATATCCAACTATAAAAGGAAATTGAAATTTTTTTTTGAAATTTTTTTAAAATCGTAATTAATTTTTCTTTATTTTTTAATAATGTCCCTTTGAAATTAAATGAAACTAATTGAACTAAATTAAATAGAAGTGAGTTAGGCAAAAATTTCTTGAAAATTTAAGAAATAAAGGAATGATTTTTTGGTTAAAATCCAAAAAAAGTAGTTAAAAGAGGCTGTTAGATTGATCGGTTCCAAATTGATATGCTCATTAGATAAAAATTAGAAATTTTTATGGAGAGTTTTTAATAGAAAATTGAGTTAATTACTTTGAATTTTTCAAATTTTTTAATCTCAAGTATTTTTTTAAATTAAAATTTACTTGTTGTGCAGCAGTATTTACATTACTTATTTCATGTTGAAATCCAGCATCACTAATTAGTTTAACAGCAAAATTGAGCATTAAACAATTTGGAAAGTGTTCAGCCAATTCATAAATTAAACGGCGCCAAGAACGGTGACTTTAATGAGAAAATAAAAAAAAATTTTTTTGAAAATTTTTGAAGATTTTTTTTACGAAATTAATTCAGGTAGCCAATCGATTCCTTCTGTTCCATCATCATTTTCAAATATTTTATCTGCTGCATCCGGAGAAAATTGTTTTTTAATCATTTGACTAATTGTTTGTTCAAAACAGTCACGAACAGAAGCACAACGTCTAAAAATATATAAAAATGAGAGGAAATTTTAAAAAATTAATTTACTCAATTTGTTGTTGAACATCAGCACCCATTAATAAAACAGAACTACTAGACGAAGATGAGGCAACAATTTCATGTTCGTTATTATTTGTTTCAATAAAACCTTCATCCATTTCTAAATCTGATAACCAACACCCTTTTTAATTAATTTTAAATTTTGGTAAAAAATTAAAAAAAAAAACCAAATAAATTTGCATATTGACCCAATCCATTATAATTATTTGATAAAAGTTCAATAACCTTAAAATTGTATTTTTTAAATTACTTCCAAAGGTATTTATTTAAGTGAAAAGGGTAAAATTAAAATGCTCTCCAAGTACAGTTGTGGTGTAATGGGTAGCGTCTTTGACTACAATTATTTTCAATATAGGTTCGAACCTTCACGGCGTCCAATATTTTCGTTTTACTACCTATTCTTTTCTAATAGAAATTACATGGAAATTTTAATTTTTCGGTGCGGAATTTTTTTAAATTATGGACTATTTAATAACCTTTATTTACTAAAAATAAATAAATTCACCTTTTCAGGTTGTCCACCAGCCTGAAAGAAAGCCAATAATGTAGTAATTACTTGTTGTTCCATTACAAAATCGCGTGCTAAATTTATATTTTTAAAAAACATTTAAATTAAATTAGGTACTCGAAAAAAGTTCAACACAATGCCCTTTAATTAATTCTTCATCGTCTAAAGGAGGTTGTTCTTCCTCAATATTTTCTCCAGTCATTTCAATCATTTCTTCAGCTACTTCTTGCATTATTTTTAAATAAACTTTAATTTTATTATTTTCTAAAAATAAAATAAAAAATAAATAAAATTGTTAAAAACATTTAAAATATTTTTAAAAAATAATTTTAAAACAAGAAATTTATAAAAAGAGGTAAAAAATAAATACCATACTTTAAATGAAGATTCATAAAACAATACAATTAAAAAAAACAAAATAATCGTTTCATTGCAAGTGCCAAGAGTGTAATGAGAGGAATTTTATTTAAAAGGAATATTAAAATTCTAACCAAAGAATTTTCTAGAAATGGACTAAAAAATATCAGTTAAAAATCATTTTTTTTTTAATTATTATATTTAAAAAATAAAATTGAGGGAAGAGAGTTAAAAAATATAATTTAAAAGAAATTAAAGCCACAAAAAATCCCATAGCAAGAAAAAATTCTTTTAGGCTAACCCTTGGCAACCATATTAATTTTTTAATAAAATCTTTTGCTGTATAACAGTAAATATTAAATAAAGATTGAAAAGAAAAATATTTAAAAAATAATTTATTTTTAAATAACTCCAGAATGAGAACGAGGCCTTGTTTCGAGAGGCCATGCCTCTTTTGCATATTTTTTCTTTGGACATATTTCAGAATCATCTAAAAAAAATAATTAAAAATAAATAAAAAATTAAATTTACGTGTTCCAAGTAATTTAGTTGCATCTTTTGACGGCATTAAAGGCCCATATTTTCCTTTTGTTGATGGAGTGTTACCAGCCGAAGATATTTTTGAAGGAGGCAAAGTAGGTGAATATCTTATTTTTAAAAATTATTTATTTTAATTAAAATCTCTTCTTACAAATCCAAATCAGGTGCAGCATTTAAAGATAATGAACCAATTGAAAACATTCTTTCACCAGATTTTGTTGTAGTTGCTGGAGAAGCAATCTTTAAAAATTAAATAAATTTATATATGAAATTTTTGTTTTGTTTGAGAATTAAGGAAAAGGAAATATAGAAAAAGAGCCAAATCGAATAATTAATTAATTTGGATTTCCCTATTTTTAAATATCTAAATTAGAAATTCCCAGGTTTCCTAGCTGCGAACATGGTCATTTATTTTGTAACAATGAAAACTTTTTAAAAATCGGAAGAAATTCCATCTCCGTCAAATCGCTTTCTTTTCAATCCATTCATCTTTTTAAATTAAATAAAAAAACCTTTCTCGTCTTTTTTGTTTGTTGGTTTGGCAAATAAAAATCAAATAATTCATTCTCATCATCCACAGCTTCTCTTTTACGTCCAGAAGTTGGAATAACCGCTGTTCTAACCATATTTCTAAAACGCCCAACTAATGGGTCGACATCTTCTTTAAATTAAAAAAATTTAAGAAAATACTTTCAAAACTAAAAAACCTGGATTAATAATTTCTTCTTCCTCATTAAATTGTAATCGTGGTCGTGAACGCAGTTTTCGCCTAGCTTCATCCGTTGTTTGTGGAATTTGGGGAACTCTTCTATTTTGGGCAGTATTTGATTCTGTAACAGTCTTTAAATAGAAAAATAAAGTTCTAACATTTTCTTAGATGAATAATAAACTTACATCCAATTCTGATTGATTAGCAGAAAATCCAGTTTCAATTTCAACATCATCCTCTCCGTTATCTCCATCTCTATTGATTAACTAAAAGAATAATAATTTTAAAAATCTCTTTAAAAAATAAAAAAAACTTTTTCTCGTAGAAAATAGCGTCTTGTTGAAGCTCCAAAATGAAAACATTGATTAGGGTCCAAAAATACTGGTGAAAGTGAAGCTATTTTAATGTCGTCTACAAAAGTTCCATGGCCTGATTATGAAAAAGATGAATAAAAATAAATTTAATTAAAAAAATATTAACTGCTCTCAAGATCAACAATAGCAACTCTTTTAATTATTTTGTGGAAGAGAAGCACTGCATGGACACGAGAACAAGAAGCGTGCTCACAAACCTTTACTAAAATATTAAATATAATAAAATTTAAATACTTACAAAATCACAATCAGTTGGATTACGTCCAAAATAATAATATCCTTTTTCATCAATAAGTAATTTCTAAAATGAATTAAATTATAAGATTAAATATAAGTTACTAGAAGACATTTAAAAATAAGTATATATTTTGATAGAAATGGTGCCAGTATGAGTGATATCACACCAACACCGAGAACCACTCTCACCCAATTGTAGACAACTATCCTTCGAATAATTAATTTTTTTAGAAAATAAACCTGTATAAGTTTCGGTCCTTTAGTAACATCCAAATGTGTTCCTTTAGGAGGACATCCAATCCATTCTGGAAGTTTATATTTGTCCTTCTCACAAGACATTTTTAATTTAATAAATTTTATTCAAACCGTTTTGTAAAAGAAATAAAACTAAAATAGAAAATGAAAATTTTAGCTTTTTAAAAAAATATTTTTAAATTGGTTTATACAAAATTTAAAAATTCAACTTATTTTTTAATGAATATTTAAGCAATTATTTTAAAGAAAAGTATAAATCAAAAATATTGAATTGCTGTGAATTATCTTAGAATAAATTGTGCCAAGTCTTAAAATTTTTCAAACTGATTTTAGAAAATTTTAAGAAATAAAATTCACAGCAATTTAAAGGTATATTTTGTTTTATAAAATTTAATTTTAATAAAAAGAAAATTTGGTAAGGGATTGGATATTTTTTAATAATATAAGGATTTTGGTAATAAAGATAATAGAGAGATAATAATTTTGAAGACAATTTAAATAAAATCCATCAAAAAATCCAAATATAAATAAATCCATTCAAATTCTCATTTTTATGCTGTGACTTCTCTTGTACAAATTTGTGGGGATTTTTTAGCGCTCACAAAATGGACGCATCATAATTTTTAATTAAACTGAAAGAAAATGATCAGCTTTTTTTCCTATAAATAAATGATTAATTTAAAAAATAATTTGATAAAAATTAAATTTTTTATAATAAATTCTATGATTTTAAGAAAAAAATTAAAAAAGAATTTTAAATTTTAAAAGAAATTTTGATAAAATTAAAGTTTATTTAAATATTCAAACCTAATTGTTCAGCAATTACAATAGCTTAATAACAAATTGCATGTGGTAAATGAAGACCGAATGGTTCAGATAAGAAAATAATTGTGGAATGACACCTTAAAAATTCAACAAAAATATTTTTAAAATAATTCTAAAAAAACCTGTCCAAACATCTACAGCAATTCTCTCCATCCAAAAATTCATTTCACCTCCACAGAAATATTCATAATTCTAACAAACAGGTTGTCTAGTAAACATTAAAAAATAAAAATTTGTATCCCCTCGCCTCCGCAAGTTTACTCATATCAACAAGCCACTCAACATAAATTGAAGTCATTTAGTTTCAATGTTAGAATGATTTTAAAATAAATAAAAAAATAATAGCAAGAATTTTAAAAATAAAATTTGTAAAATACAAATTAAAACATTAATATACAAAAATATTATAAAAAGTCTTGAGATTTATAAAGATCTGGGTCATATATAATTTGGGTCATATGTATGTATAATTTTTAAAATCTAAAATTCAAAACGTAAATTGGGGATAAAATCAAAATTGGATGTAATCACATTAAATATAAAACAAATTAAGTGAATTAAACCAGGATAGTCATTAGGTATGTAAGTTTTTAATAATGTCAAAAATTTTTTAAGACAAATCTAGAATAATTAGAAATTGAAGAATCGGTTTGAACTAAACTTAAAATACACACCTTAATAAGAAAGCACCAATTCAGAAAGAATAAATTAGAATTAAACAAACAAATTCAATAAATAAACAACAAATATAAAGCTAGACCATTATGAATAAAAAATAAATTACAATCCTTCTATAAATTCCTTCAAAAATGTAGCTATAGTCTCCATAGCGCTAATTCTCTCTTTTACACCCCTAATAAGAAAATTCATATTATTTTCAAAATTGCTCCATTTGTCTTCTAAAGAATTCATTTTTTCTTCTATTTTCTTCTCAAATTTATTAAATTTCACTTCAATTTTCTTTTCAAATTGATTTAATGTTTCTTCAAATTTCACTTCAATTTTCTTCTCAAATTTATTAAATTTCTCTTCAATTTTCTTCTCAAATTTAATGTCCAAGTCATCCAATTTCTTCTCAAATTTAATGTCCAAGTCAATAATACTTTTATTAATAAAATCCAAGTTCTTCTCCAACTGATTAAATCTATCATTTATGACTTCAAATTTCGGGAGAATATAATAATAAACCCCAAGAAAAGCTGCAATGATTCCAATATTAAGACATAATATACTTGCCGATGAGACAAAAAAAGCCCAAATATTAGCAAAAGACCAAGACCAACTTGTTTTCTAAAGTGACCAAATAATTATATAAACAAATGTAGATTTATTTTTATTTATAAGATAGAACCTAGGCCTATTATAGTAGATTAATTCCAAAGAAATTCACTTGTGAAAATATGAAAGAAAATTTAATTGAAACTACACAGGTAGAAAGAATCGAAACTAAGTTTCCTAAATGTAGTTCCAGCTTCAGTTAACAAAAACAGACTATTTAATAAAAATTCTAACCTTAACTTCATTATTCGCTGGCAATCTCCCTAGAATCTGTTCAATGTGGCGCTCTAGTTGATCAAATCGTGCATTGACATCTCTAACTAAATATGTAAAGTAAGTATTACTTTAAAAAATTTACTTTAAAAAATCAAGCATAAACCTGGTATTAGCTCCATCCCAGAATCATCATTTTGTTGTGGACCAGCAGCTTCACGTTCTAAAGTAAAGCTTTAGTAAAATTTATGAGGAATATAAACCTTCAACATTTCCATCAGGCGGTTCGATACGTAAATTTTCTGATTAAATTGTTTAATAAAAATTATTTGATAATAAAACCTTGATTTTGCTCATTTGGATTTACATTTAAAACCACAGCTGCATTAGGGTTGGTAGGTGCTCTGGAAAACCGACGCCTCAAATAAGGAATAGGATTATATGACATTTAGAAGGTATACTAAAAGTATTTTTTAACAATCAACGATAAAATAAAGTTAAGTAAGTGTATTTTTTTGGCTCAAAAATAATCTTTTGTCAACAACGGTATAGTTTGAGTCTGGTGTATTTTTACACAATAGCCGCATGGTTAATTTCAAAATTGCACAATGCGCTGGAACTGTTTTTGTGCTAAAAAAATTAAAACTAAATTTAAAAAATGAAAATCTTAACTTTAAAATATTCTTAAATTGATTTTTACAGAATAGAAAAATCCAACTGTAATTTTCATGAATATTTAAGCAATTAATTTTCAAGAAAAAGTTCAATTTAAATCAAAAATATTAAATTGCTGTGATTATTTTAAAATAATGACAAGTCTTAAAAATTTTTCATCGATTTCAAAAAATTCACAGCAAATGAAAAGTTTATTTTGTTTTATAAAATTTAATTTTAATTAAAAAAAAATTTGGTAAGGATTGGATATTTTTTAATAAGATGGGGATTTTGGTATGGAGAATGTAAAAGGATATTATAAGTAATTTTGAAGACAATTTAAATCAAATCAATCAAAAAATCCAAATATAAATATATTCATTCAAATTCTTATTTTTATGCTGTGACTTCTCTTGAACAAATTTGTGGGGATTTTTTAGCGCTTACAAAATGGACGCATCATAATTTTTAATTAAAATGAAAGAGAGAGAGAAACTGTTCAGCTTTTTCTTTCCTAAAAATGATTAATTTAAAAAATTCTCTAATTTGTCATTTTAGGAGAAAAATTTAAAAAATAACCCTTATCTAAAATTTTAAAATTACCTAAGCAAATTTAAAGCTGTTTGTTATGTCTCTCACAATTCAATATGTTGCACATTTGAAGTTTGATTTTGTCTATTTCTTTCACACCCAAGAAGTCCAACCCTCATACATTAACGATAAATTGCTCAGATCAGTTGCTTCATTTATTAATAAATCAACCTAAAATAATACTTTCAAAAATTAGAAAATAATCATAAAGCTCATTCACCTGTTCAGCAACACTCAATTGTCCACTTTCTATCCATTCTGAAGAGGGTGTTGGCTCTCTTTTAAGATCTCTTGGCTTATTCAGATCCTCTTCATTTAAATCCTCTGCTTCATCGATTGTTTTCTTCTCTTCTTTATTCGTTTTTGGCAATCTTAACATTCCCGAAGCCATTATATTATTAATTCCTTCTACATCTTTTGAACTACCACCACTTCTATTATAAATCAATTCATGACCCAAAAGTTTTTGTTCAATTCGATGTATAACTTCTGAGGCCATTTCCTCATGAGTTTTTCGAGTTGAGGAAGGACCCTAGAAGATAAAAATATTTTTTTTTAAATCAAAACAAAAATTTTTACCAGTAAAGAGCCCAAATCCAACATTGAATCAAATTTGAATGTATCCAACAATAACGAAATAACTTGCTTATCTCCTCTTAACATTTCGAGAACACGTTCACAAGAAAGACGGAAAATTCCCTAATAAAAGAAAATCTTTAAAGAAATTCTTTTAAAAATTTCAGAATAACCTCAGTTTTTGTTGGACCCAATGCGTTTACAATATTTCCTGTAAGTCGAAATTCAACAATCTCGGGGACACGTAACTGTTTTCCCTTTCCAAAACAAACATTCCAATCAACGTGAACAACTTGTCCAGTGCTTAAATTAATCAAAACATTGTCTAAATGGCGATCACCAAGTCCTACAAAAATAAAAATAATTAAAAAGAATTTTAAAAGAATCAACCGAATAGAGCTCCTATCATTGAAGCAACAGCAGTAGTACGCGCAAAATTTTGAGTTCGTTCCCACCAAGCAGCTGAAGTTGCAGAATGCATCCAAATCTCTCTAAAAAATATTTTAATCAAATTAAAATAATAATTTCCAAGTCTTTACTTTGCAAGTATGTATCTTGGTGTTTCATCAATCAAATCGCGAAGTACACGCATCACAAGTTTAGGTGGCCATCGACGTCTATCTGCAACTCGTTCTTTGGGAATATCCTTAAAAATGAAATGTCTAAAAATTAAATTCAAACAAACATTCTCTGCAAACACAGCTCTCAATTTATTAAAGAAATGCTCAATTGGACGTTCTGGTTCATTTGAGGTTGTTGTAGCTGATTTATCAGCTAAATTAATTTTTTGTTTTTGAGAAATGTCAATAAGACCGCCACGTTTTGGTCCACCAATGGCATTATTTGGATTTGTTTGTTGCTTATTTAATTTGTTTTCTTCGAGTTCAGCCAAAAATTTAGCCTAAATATTTTATTTAAATTAAAAAAATATTATATTCATTACCCTCCTAACACGCCATTTCCAATAAAGTTGGAAAAGAGGTATAGAACCTTCAACCCATTGAATTAATCCACATCGTGCCCCAAGAGGTGTAACCGAATAAGTTGCAGAATGATAGGGAGGACGAGTATCCATTTGACGTTGATTTTTTGGATCAGCAAAGATTGTATTACACATTCGAAGTAATTGCATCAATCTAGCATCAATATATAAATTTTCTTGTCCTTTGAAGAGAAATGTATAACTGAAAATAATTTTTTTTTTGAAATTCAGAAAATATTTTCACGTTTTTCCATCGTTTCCAATAAAAGAAATTTTCTTTGGACGTGTTTTTGTAGGAAGTACATAAGCTATAGGAGACATCTTTTGTATTGTAACAATCTCATTAAATGGACGATGTTCTTGGCCAGGTAAAGGAACAGCAGTAGAGTTCATTTCATTTAGAACCGGAGAAATTTTAGCAACATTGAGGCATAACGAAGCTCGTTTTAATGCTCTTTTGTTCAAATCAGAGAGAATCTAAAATTAAAAAAGATATAAAAATATTAAGGAAGCAAAACCTTTCTAAAAGGTTCCCACGCCTTTCGATAATTTCCAACAGAATTTTGTTCAATTAAAATCTCCAATGATTCACGTATCTGTTCTGCAAAATCAGCAATAAATTGAAGATCATTTTCACTCTGAGTAGACTCGTCACAATCAACACAAGTTTTATTGTAAAGAGAATATAAAGAGAAATGAACCTTAAAAGCAAAATTTAAAAATGATATAAATAAAATATTACTTTTTCTAAATAAGAACAAATATTTTGTTTTTGTTTCAAATGTTGCTGTGTTTGTACTGCTGCCGGTAGAGAAGCAAGAGTTCGGAAAAGACGATTCAATTGTTGATCGAATTGAGATAAAACATAAAGCCAATGTTCATCACTCAAAAGGGCAATTCTTTTAAGAGCATTGCTTAAAAAATAAAAATTAGATTGTAGAAATGCAAATTTTATGGTGATAGCTTACGGAGTATTTAAAAGCTGTATTGAGTCAAGGGAAATCTTCATTTAAAAAATATTTAAAACAAACCAAAATGTTCGTGTTTCTCCAACCAAATGTGGATGACTTCCAGAAAGTGAATTGACTAATGCACGGCAACAATCAACCAAATTTGTTTGTTGCTGGTACTTTAATGAAGTTTCCTTTAAAGTAGTAGAATTTTAGATTTTACAATTTATTTTTATTTCTAAAATTTAATTAAATAATCATTCCCAACTATTTTTTGATCATTTAATAATTCTTCTGTCTCATCTTTTTCATTAATAGGATTTGAATTGATGTCTCCATCAAATTCCTTATCATCTTGGTCAAGCGTTCTTATTGTACTTTGTTTCCTTTTGATATTCATAAAAATATCAAAATCATCTGAAAAAATTTTTTAGGAAATTAAAAGAAATAATTTAAAATAAAAAACCTAATTGTTCAGCAATCACAATTGCTTGGTAACATATTGCATGTGGTAAATGAAGACCAATAGTGTCAAGTAATAGACTTATTATACTACGCACGATTGAGTTAGAATGATTTAAATAAGAAAATAATTGTGGAATGACAACTTAAAATTAAACAAAAAAATATTTTTAAAAATAATTTTAAAAAACCTGTCCAAACATCTACAGAAATTCTCTCCATCCAAAAATTCATTTCACCACCACCAGAAATATTCATTATTCTCACAAACCATTCAGGTTGTTTAGTAAGCATTTTAAGAAAACGTAAAAGTACTTCCATTGTCTGAACATGGCTCTTTCCAGGAAAGAGATTTTCAAGGAAAAGTAAATGTGAATGAAGTGCTAATTCAAATAAACGATATTGTCGATGTTTAATCGAAAGCCAAAAATTTTTAAAATTAGGTTGTTCTAGTTGACTAAAATTTAAAAATTTTTTTGTTTGAAACATAAAATCAAAAAATTACAATAAAAACACTTCCGTAGAGGAAACAGTATTCTCTTTGTTAGAAGATGAAAACTCTTTCTGAACTTCCTTACAAAATTCTTCATATATCGGCTGAACTCCAAGCAATTGTTCAAATCGACGTCCACAATCTGAAGAAATTTCAATTCCAAATTGTTCAAGTGTGGAAATTTCAGTTGGCAATAATTTAACATAATCCCCATCAAATTCTTCTGATAAAAGGACTTGGGTTGCATTTGATGGAATAGTAGAAATCATTCTATTTTCGATGGGTTGTTGTTGTTGCATCTTTAAAAATAGAAAAAAATATAAATATAAAATAATTAAAAACCATTGGAATTTGAGGCGCAAAGTAATGCTGTTGTTGATCAAATCCTGGCGAAAACATTGCAGGAGAAAATGTTTGTTGTTGCTGCTGAAAGATAGAAATAATTAAATTTGATTTTCATTTAATCAATATAAAAAAACAAAAATATTTTTGTAAACCCAATACCATTATTTGCGGCATCATTGCAGAAAAATTAATAGAATTAACACCAGGATCAATGCCATTAAAATGTTGTTGTTGTTGTGATGGAGAAGTAGAAGTTGCCATCCATGAATGTATTGCAGCAAGTTGAGAATTACCTGATTCTATTGCCTAAAGTATGAGGCTTTTTAAAAGTAATTTAAATAAAAATCTTACAAGTTGCGCCATATCCCGATGCATTTTACGAAGTAAATAGCTGTGCTCTTTCTGCTGACCACCATATAAACGCTCCATCCAACTGCAATACATCTGACCAATTTCTAAGCGATGAAACGTCTCTGATTTCCATTCACGTAAAAGTTCAGTAAAATCAAATTCCAATAAAAACTTTAAAAGAAAAATATATTCTGCAAAAAATATTGTTTTGAAAAACTGGTATTCCTCCACTCTGATTTTGTTGTTGTTTATTTGGACTACGCATAGATTGTCTTGAATAAACAAATTGTTGTCCACCTTTTTGTAAATGTTGAATACCAGTGCAGATAGCGTGTAAAAGAGCATAACGCGAATGTTCTAAACCATCAGTGTGTTCAGTCCCAGAAAGAAGTAGAAAATGGGCAGAATCACTTAAATCATCCTTAAGGAAAAGGATTTAAAGATTTTTTTAAATACCTTAAAACCTGTAAAGCAAAGAGAGTTTCACTTATATTAGTCCCGTCATCTTCATAAATATCCCCATTCATTCGCAGTTTTCGTAATTTAAATAGACGAAGGGCTTCAATCTCTGCGTCAATTAAACGGCCACGATTCTCCCATCCAAGAAATTTATGTTTTTGAAGATGATGGGTTTCATCAATATTGCTTTGGTCAAGTTGATCCCATGAAGAAAGAGCAACCATTCTAAAAGAAATTTTTATAAAAATATTTGATTAGAATTAAAAATAAAACTTAAGCGCTTTCCGTAAAATAAAAGCAATTTTACCAATTAACTAAAGAAACAATTAGTCAAAAAAACCTCTTCCACTGCAGGTCATAAAATTGTTTTTGTAATTTTGTTGCTTTGTCATCTTCAATAAATACTAAATTTGTTTGACACGTAAACACTTCAGAAATTCTAATAAAAAATTTTACAAAAATATAAAATTATTAACCTAGTAGAAATCTTTGGATTTCGCAAAATTGAAGCAGCTCTTAATGCCATTTCTCCAACAGCCCGTTGTATATGTGCTTGACTTTTTATGCCAATTTTAGATTCTTCATCATCATCCTTTTTATTTTCTTTTTGGTTTCTTTGTGATTTGTGATAAGTCAAAAAGCCCTCTAATGCCTCTTCAATTCTAAAAAAGTCAGAAAATTTTAAAAGATAAAAACATTTTTAAATCCCTTTTCTAATAATTATAGAAAAAATTCACAACCTCGCCTCCGCCATTAAAGCAGCTGATTTACACCATTCAAATGATAATTCATTAGAGAAAAACATTTTTTTTGCCCACCGTTTAACTCCATAAATTGCTTGGGGAGTGCCTAATTCAACAAAAGAGCGAACGAGCCAACAAATAACAAAAGCAGTTGAAGAGTCTAATCGAATTTGAGAACCTAAATAAATTAAACCAAAAAACTCTTTTTATTACTAACCAGTTAATAAATATTTCTTTTCAACTTCATTAAAAATAGGGCAAGCAAGACGTACAATTTGAGAAAAATTTCCATTAGCAAAAGCAACCCCCATAAGTGGAAGTGTTGTACGAGTTAGCCAATCTGTACAACTACTCTCATTTACAAAAAAGAATTGACGAGAATTCTTTTAGGAAAAAGAAAATTAAAACATTCAGAGTAAAAACAATAAATTATTATTAAAAAAATACCAAAGCTAAATTTTCTGTAATTTCTAAAACAGAACCACGTATCGCAAAACACATCAATTTATCCATGCATTCTATTGAATATTGAAGCATTCGAACACGGAACCAATCTTCTACGGAACGAAAAACTAAAAGAATTTATAAGAATTCCGAAAAACATTCTTACTGAATTTTATAAAAATTAGAAAACCTCTCTTTTCCATATTTTCAGTTTTTGCATCACTTCTCCAATTTTCTTCAGGCCCCGTTTGTGGTAATTGCTTTCGTGACAAGTCCTGAGGTTTTCGAAGCAATATTGAAGCAAAAAGAGTACGCAATTCATCTAAATAAAAATTATTTTAAAAGAAAGTTAAATAAACTTTTATTTAAAAAATACTTTCAAATTTTGTAAAGGTCTCTAAAGGATTTCCACCAACAGGAGTACGCATTCTATTTGCAATACAATAAAGTGCAAAATGTCCAATTATAAAATGCCAACGTCTTAGTATTGAAGTTGATTGTTGCTAAAAATTTAAAAAAAAATTTTTAATTTTTTAAAATTCAAATTTTATACATCAGACTGTTCTGATGACAAAGACAAAATATTTTTTGTATTTTTAGTTGATTGAATTAAATTTTCGCAAAGTAATTCTGAAGCAGATTGAATCCAATCTTTTGATATTGTTAATCTATTTAATTAGAAAAATTAATTTTTAAAAAAAACTTTTTAAAAACTCTTCAATTTCAATTCCAATACATTTTTGATTAAAAAGAAAATTTGCAATTAATTTAAATTCAAATACTTCCATCAATGGTTGTCCCAAATTTTGTTGTTGCTGAATTTCTATATTTTCAAAATTATCTAATTGTTGGTGTTGTCCATTTATTAATAAACGTTGTTGGTTATATTCAATTAGACCAAATAACCTATAAAAACAAAAGAAATGAAGGAGGAATAAAAAATTTTTGCAAAAATTAAAAAAATAATATCCTCTATTAATAAACTAATGATATTTTATCTTTAAAAAAATTCTCAGAGAGACCAAAAAATATAGTTTAAAAAGAGCTGTTAAAGGCAAATTTTGAGTTAAAATTAATTAAAGTTCAAATAATTAAAAAAATATATATAAAACAAACTTTATCAAAAATGTAAAAGGTGTCCTCGTCCATAAAATTCGAAAATTTTCAGAATTTAATTTTGAAGAATTCAGTAAAAAAAGTTTAATAAAATTATTTCGTAATTGACGGCTTCGTTGATCATCTTGTTGAAGTAAATTAAATGTTTGCATTTTATACATACAACGAAGAAATAGTTTTCGTTGTTCTGATGATTTAAATTGATGTAATTTGAAAAATGTGTTAAGCATTGAAGAACGTAAAGTAAAAACCTCTTTAAGCTGAAAAATAATTTTAAATAATTTTATTAATGGAAAGTTTTGTAAGACGTTGTAAGAATTTTTAATGGGAGATTTTTGTCAAAAAACTTTCCAAAGAATAAAATGAAAAATGGTAAGAATTTGAGAAAATATTTAATAAAAAACAGTTAAATCTTTTAATCTGGTTGGTAAGGATTTCTATTAGGATAATTTAAGAGAAGATAAAATTAAAATAAAAAACCTCTTTCACAGCTCTAAATTGATCAGAAATTCCACTTGTTAATTTCAAAATCCAACTAATAACGAAAGACTGTGTTCGAGCATCTAACAATTCAAAAAGATTCAAAAGCGAAGAAAGTTTGACCAAAATTTGTCCAAAATATTTGCTAGTTAATTGGTCAGTGGATGAAGAAGATGACTTTGAAGGAGAAAAAGAAACAATTTGAGTAGAATTATCTCCAACAGAATGTCCATTTTGTAAAAGTTCACTACTCGAAAGAAATTGATCGTGTCTTAAAAAAATTGAAATAATTAAATATTTAAACAAAAACAAACGTTTGTGCGTAAGTAAAAGCAAGTCTTAATAAAGCGAAATGAGTGTTAGATGAATTATTTAATATCCACAAATCGGCAATTGGAAGTATTTCAAATAACAGAGAGAATAAACTTGGATTTAATCCGCGTAGCTGAAAAATAGAAAAATTTGACAGAAAAAATCAAAAAATTAGAAACCAAGAAAATAGAGCTACGCACAGAAACCAAAGGCATAAATGAAGATAAACAACTTAATAAACGACGCTCTTCATTTTTGACACAACGCCAGTCGGCATCAGCCGTTTTAAGACGAGTAAAAGAATCTAAAAAAATTTAAAGCAAAAATCCCCAAAAAGTTAAAAATTTAAGACCTTTCAATTCATCAACAATTTCAGGATAAACTTTTTGTAAATGTGCTATGTCAGATGGATCCAATGCGCGAAATGAACTTGAGAATTGCTTTGACGCGGAACGCTCATTAGCGGTAGCGACATTGTTTCGGAGACGTTCCGTTTCTTTATTTTTTTGTTCCCCAACCATACAATGATTTTCATCAATCTTTAAATAAAATTAGAAAATTAATAGAAGACTTATCAACAAAAGGAACAAAATTTATACGTGTCAAAAAGAATAAAAAAAATTAACAATTAAACGTAACATTCTGGCAGAGAAATCTCCATCAAACGCGTACTTTCTCTTTATTAATTTTAATAACATAATGCCAAAAAAAAGATTTTTTGATTTATCAAAACAGTAATTCCTTATCTAAAACAATGATTTTTTTCAAAAATTATTCATTTAACGTTATCATGCCAATCATGCCGAATTACCTGACAGTATTAGATGTATATCTGTGTGTATATTTCTAAACACCACCCATTCTGATACTTATCGGTAAAACGATATGATTGGCAATAATTTAATATATTTTAATTAATTTAGAATATGTAGTTGTTTTTTAAATTAAATTTAATATTAACACACAGGATCTTAATGCTTTAGAGACCAGAATAACTATCACTCAAAATATCTGGTCGTATAGTTCACGAAGTACATATTTAACATCCATAAGATGGTTATTGTTTGTAAAAACTAAATATTTAGTTCAATCTTGTATAAGTAATAAAAAGCAATAAAAAAATTGTTTGAATTTGAATATTTAAGAAATTAAATATACATTAGCTCAACAAAAATAGCCACTAAACTTTTTGCACCAATTAAGAATGATTGTAAATATTTCTTTTACTTTCCGCATTTTTACTCAATCCTTTTCCTCTTTATTAGAGCTATTCTCGTTCAAATATACCTACTTTATCTATCGAGATGATGAACATAAAATTGTCTTATTCTAGTATTTTCTCTCTCACATCGTCTTGAAAATTTTATTTTGCGCACAAAGAGTGCAAACAAGGGGAATGAAAGAGAAAAGGTCGATCATTGGCCATAATGAAAATATTGCTAATATTAATTGTAAGATTATTTATTTACTGAAGATGGAATGAAAAACTAAGGTTAAAACTAGATTTCTAAAATTTACAAGTATTATCAAAGGCATCCTCAACAAATTTGGCAATGTCTCTATGAGAAAAAAAAGAAAAACTCCCATAATTTACTAACAACAGTGCTTTATCACAAATAAATAATACAATAGCATAATACAATGGGTTACAAAAAATAATATCAACAGTGAAACATATCAAACAAAAGGGGGTATGAGTACAAGCAAATGGGGATGAGTTAAATCAAACGACGACAATTTATTTATGAATATCACAGGATGGAGCTTCCTTCTTCTTATGGACTTCATCATTTCCGGTTTCCCTTCTTATTGCCCTTGACACTCTTATCTCTCCCGCTTTCATTCTTCTCTCTCCCGCTTTTTTCCTTCGCAGTTGTTCCATCCTTTGACGTCGGACGAGATGGTTTTGAGGTGCCTCCTCCCTTCGTGTTGTCCATGCGGCTCCTTTGACTGTCGGTCATGCGCTTGATGTTGTTGTCGAACCATTGAAGCACTAGCTGCATTCCACACCTGTCATCGGCATCGCCATTCCAGACATGTTTTGTTATGAACTCCGAGAACTCCGTTGCCGCTTCTTCAGAGAACTTCATTCGCTCGCCCATTATCACCTGAATGTTAAAAATAATTAAGTCTCAAGATTAAGTCTAAAATCCGAAAAAACTGAAAACTTACTCTTCTTGCCACTTCGTTGTTGGTGCCGAAGTTTTGGTAGGGATTGCCGCCATTCGCGAAGATCTCCCAGCAGAGGATTCCATAGGCCCAAACGTCCGACTTCTTGGTGCAGACCCGATCCCTCATCGTCTCCGGCGCCAGCCATTTGATCGGGAGCTTTTGATCCTTGTCGAGCTTGATTTCCGTGTCGCCAGGCAGCAGCTCACGAGCAAGCCCAAAGTCGGCGATCTTGACCTTAAAATTGTAACAAAAATTGGGTTATGTTAATTTTTTTGCAATGTGTTCACCTTCTGCTCGCTGTACAGGCAATTCCTTGCCGCGATGTCGCAGTGGACGACATTGTTCTCATGAACATGGCTGAGGCCAGAAGCAGCTCCCATGCACATGTACAGCTTGCTCCTTGGGCTCCTCGGATGCTCCTGTAGATAGTCCTTCAGCGCACCATTTGTGGCTAGCTCCATGACAATCATCAGCGGCTCCTGACCGACGGCCACACCTTAAAAGTAAAAATGTTTGTAAATAAGCACTTAAAGATTAATCCCCAAATAAACTCACCATAAGACTGGATGACGTTCGGGTGACTGAATTTGCGCATTATACGGGCCTCATTCATGAACTCCTTTATCTGCTCCTTCGTGCACTTGGTCAGCGTTGCCTCCTTGATTGCCACTTTATTCTTCTCCCCGCTGCTGAGTTTGAGCTCTCCGCGCCTTACAATGCCGAATGCCCCAGCTCCCAACTTTGCTCCGTTCACAATGTCCGCATGCGCCAGCTCCCAAGACTTCCTCCCAATGGGCCTGGTGATGATGACATGGTTCGCCTGAAAAGATCTTGTCAGATAAGCTTTGCCCTAGATGACTGTACCGAGCAGACAGGTTGGCGGCTTTGCAGATGGTTGTCGACGAAATCCCTTATTGATTTGTAGCCCTTGTCTGTTTTGAAGTCGATGGAGATGCGCCCCTTTTCCTCGCGGAAGAGATAGTGCTTGACGTTGCCGTAGACGACCGACAGGACGAATGTTCGTGCATCGCCTGCATTCTCCTCGCTCTTTCGGATCAGGAACTCGCCATTTGCCTTCAGCATTGCAACCGTGTCCTCTCTTGGAAGCTAAAGAATTAAGGGAAATAGAAACGATCTCAAACATAAAACAAAAATTAAAGTGCTCACCAATCCATGGTAGTATGGAAGCTCCCACAGGTTTCGGTCGGACTCCATTGGTAGACGAGCAAATTGAGAAGCAGCAGAAGAGCGTTTACAGGGCAAGCGGTTGAGTTACGATGAGCAGCGACGGCGTCCCGAAGCAGTTGAGTGATGCAGTCGAAGCGCAATGCCAGTGTTGTCGAGTTGTAG
>ABLG01000646.1:0-21464 GCA_000172435.1 Meloidogyne hapla
TGAAGATAGAAGGGGAAATGGGGGATGTTACGGCGCTGTGAATGAAAACAAAAATTTTAAAAAATTTTTGTAGAAAATTAGCATAATGTTAAATAAATTCTCTAAAATTTTCAAAATTTTTAGTTTGATAATTAATAAGATTTTGTCTTTTTAATTTTAAAAGAAAATGGAGGTTTTTCATGAGTTTTTAGTCTATAACTTCAGAAAAACAAAACAAAAAATTCTAAAAAATTTTAAGAAGATTTTTGATGATATAATAAATAAAAAAGAAAAATTTATGATAACAAACATTTGAAATCCAGTTGATTTTTAAATAAACGCCGTAAACGTTTTGCGCCGTAATAACCACAAAAATAAATTAAAAGAGAGAGATTATTAGCAAAAAAATAAGAAAATCAAATTTGACGGCCCATTGCTTTAAAAAAATATGACAAAAAAATAAAATAAGATAAATATATATTTTACAGAGAGGACTTTTAAAATAAAAAAAACATCATTTCCAGTATTTAAATAAAAATAAAAAAAGATAAAATTTTTGTTTTTTTTATACTTTAAATTTATTTGGTTTTTTTTGGTTTTTTAAAATTAAATTTAAGAAGAAATTTAGATTAAAGAGGATTGTTTTAAATAAAAATTTATTTAATTTTAATATTTAGAAAAAAATATTTTTAAAATGAATAGAAAATTGAGAAAAGAAATAAAATAAGTATTTACCATTGCCTTTGTTTTTTTTATTTTAAATTTAAAAAAAATTTAATTTCCAATAAAATTTAACAAAAATTTTGTTTATAATTTTAAATAATTGATTAAAATTTTTAAAATTATTTTTTAACTCCCTTAATGGAATTTCTGTAAAATTTCACGGTTCTGGGTTATTTAAAGACATCAAAAATTATTTCATAAAATTCTTTAAAAGTCCTATTAAACAAAGAAATATTTAAAATCTTTTAAAAGGAAGAAAATGATTTTTGATATAATTATATTTAAGTGAATATTAAAATTATAAAAATTCTCCAAATTAAAGACATTTTTTATTAAAGATTAAAAATTGCAGATTATAAGGACAAAAATGTAAAAATTTTAAGAAAAAATTTAAAAAGAAATTTATTTCTTTTTTTCTGAAGTTAAAAGAAAGTCTTAAATAAATGCCAAATACATTAAAATAAATTAAAAGTATATTTTAAATAAATAAAAATTAAGAAAATAATTTTAAAGAATAAAGAAGATTTTAAAAGATTATTTTTAAATATAAGTAGTACTTTTATTAAATAATTAATAAAAGATAATACAAAAATATTTGGGTTGTATCGGGACATTTTTGAGAAATTAAAATATTTTTAATTTTAAATATTCAAACAAAAATTAATATTTTTAAAAGTTTTGGGGAAGATTCAAAGTAAAAAATATTCAGAAATGAAAGAATAAATTTTAAAAATAATTTTGTAGTTTAAACTTTTAAGAACTCTGGTCATTTAAAAAAAGGAAGAAGAAGAATTATTTTTTAAATTTAATAAAACTTTTGAACTTGACGAAAAAAAAAGAATTCTTTTTTTAAAATAGTATATTTATTTATGTCTTAGATTTTTTTTTGAAATGTCTGGAAAATATTTAATTTAATTTTTCTGTGAGACTTGTCTTATTTAAAATAATTTTTGAAATTTTAATATTTTATTATTTATAAAAATATTTTTTTAAAATTATTTTAAAAAATCTACAAATTCTAGTACATTCTAATTAATTTAAAATAATTTACAATCAATTTTATTTAATTAATATGGACTGTTTATTAATTATAGATTTAAAAAAATAAATTATTTAAAAAAAATTCTCCATTGTTGAAAAAATAAGAAAAAAATATTTTCTTTTTTTTTCAGTTTACTCGAAATCGCCTTACGGAGAAAAAAAATTTTTTTGATAAGGAGAAAGTGAAAAAAAAAAGATTTTAATAAATTATAAATAAAAATAAATAAATTAATAAAAATTAATATTTAGGTACATATTTGTAAATAAATCGTAACAAATTATTAACGTCAATATTTAAGAAAAATAAATATGTAGGAGTAGATTATACATATAAAAATAAATATTATATTTATTTAAATTAAATCTGTAAAAGCGTCACAAAATATCCTTTAATGTATTAAATAAATAAATTAGACTCTTCTAATAAAAAAAGATTTGTTTATTTTTTATTATTTTTCTAGAGATTATTTTAACATTAAATATTCAAAACAAATTCTAAAAAATTAATTTATATAAAGAGATGTCTCAGATTTGAAGGTTTGTTTCTTTAAAAAATATTTTGAGTTGATAAGGATTTTAGAAAAACATCCCAACCCTAAATTTTATATTAATTAAAATAAATTTAAACAAATAACTCTTAAATGAATAATAAAATATTAAAGAATCTAGAGATTTCAGTAAATACAAAAATTTTGGAATTTTCAAAGACTGAATGAAAGAGACATGGAAGAGAAAAAGTAAAAAATAAAATAATTAAAATTAAAATAAATGTCTCAAATTTAAAATTAACTTAAATAAATTAATTTAATGAACAAAAAAATGATGTAAATAAAAATAATCTTCTTCAAAAAATTGTCTCTCCTTTATTTTTTTACTTAATTTTCTTTTGGCTCAGCTGCACAATAAGGGCCGCGATGGACATTTCTAAAATAAATAGTGTGTATTTTTGACGAAATGCCAATTCTCCTTTTTCTTAATAAAAACCAAAAATTCCCTTAAGGGATTTAATGGGAGAAGAATATTTATAAAGAGATATTGCAATTTAGTAAATCAGAAAATTTGCGGACAAAAAAAATAAATGAGTAAATTTAAAAATAAGTAAATAAATTGAAGAGGAAAATTTACAAAATTTCGAGAATCGGAAATCTGTCCCGAAAATGATAATCTAGAATAGTAAGAGAAGAGAGATACTGTAAAAGGAGAGAGAAGAAGGGAATGGAAATATAAGAATATGTATTATAAAAAAATTTGAAATCAGAGAATAAATCTTAAAATACATTTTGTTAATTTGTAGAAAAATATAAATTAATTTTAAAAGATATTTAGTATTTCGTTTCATATTAATTAATTTAGTAATTTGATTCATTAAATTTAAAGTTATTTCTACTATTAATTTTTATTTTTACAATATAAATTTAAAAATATATTTAAATAAAAAGAAAAATCCGCAAAACCTTTCCACAAAAATATTGAAGTGAAAAAAAAAATTAAATAAAACATTTCAATTAAAAACAGACCAACTACTAATTTTTATTAACTTCCTTATAATAAAAAATTTCAAAAAAAGAATGCCAAATTTAGTAAAATACTTAAAATAGATTGAGGACCAATTTAAATAAAATGACAAATTTAAGAAAAGAATTGCCGGAAATGTTGAAATGAGTATTAAAAGGTGAAACAGAGCGTTAGACCGATTTTAATTTGTTCTTTTTTATTTTATAATGGAAAATATTTTTGATGAAAAACATTGAAGGAAACATACAAAAATAGAAAAATAAAAACGAATTTTTTGTTTATTTTTGGATATTTTTATGCAAATTTGAAAAATTTTTAGAAATAATATTTTTAAAGATATTCATAAAAAGGAAATAAATATTTAATTTTAATTAATATAAATATTGGGCATAAATATGAATTTTTAAAATAACCGATGAATTTGAAATTTTGAGATTGGTCTTCATAAAATGTGTCGGGACTGGATTTCGATTGGAAATCCTGATTCAGTCCTCAATCACCCAATCTGTCTTTAATATTTACATATTGTTTTTATCTATTGAATTTTATTAAAAATTAAGGTATAGGGAAAATAATAGAAAATTTCATTCTTTTCTTTTCTATTTTTGGTCAAAAGTTTTTTTCTAAAAAGGAAAATAATTTATTTATAGAAAAAATAAATAAATATAGTAACCCTAACTATTCTTAAAATAATAATATTTTTACCTCAATTTCTAAAGCTTTAAAACTAATTTTATTATTTGTCAGTAACCCTAACATATTTCTACATAAATTAATGTCAAATTACATATAAGATTGTTTATGTTAACAGAAATAAATATAAAATCTGTCTGCTTTTTTTATTTCATCCAAAAATATATACATTATTAAATACTCGAAAATATTAATAAAATAACAATAAAAACAATATTTATTAAAAATAAGTTTTAATAATTTATCATTATTTAAATTAAAAAATAAATATCTCATAAATTTAAAATAATTTTAAAAAAATATCCTATTTTATTTTATTCACTTTAATTTTATTTAAAATAATTTAATTGAAATACATCCTTCTCTAGAAGTAATATCTCTTTAACGGCTACATGACCTATAATAATTAATTTATTATTAATAAAAAAAATTTTTGTTCTTATTTCTTAAAAATTCGAAATCTGAGATATTTAAAATAAAAAGTAAAATTTTTTCGATCATTCAATCCATCTTCGGTTTCTCTTTTTTCAAATGCCAAATAAACACAAAAAAAAGTTTTTAAGGCAAACACAAAATAAAAGTAAATATATATTTTGACGGATAAGGGCGGTATCTTCAAAAAGAATTATTTTCTCGGCCAATTCTCTTTCTTTTTAATATTATTATATTTAAAAACGCTAAGAGGATCTTCTTCTTAAAAATAAGAAGAAAAGTGAAAGGGGAAGTGCGTAAAGTAGGAAGGACAGTTGTTAAATAAAAAGAAGAGAAAGACTTTCTTTTTTAGTTAAATATTATTAATAAATAAATTTTTTTATTCCATTTTAAATCTTTTAAAATTATTAATAATTTTGATTTATTTACGTAAATAAAGTGTGGTCTACGTATTAATTAGACAAAAAATTAAGGAAATAAATTAGAGATTTGAGAATACTTTTATTTAAAAGTAATGAGAGACATTTAACCCAAAAGGAAATAAAATTTTAAAAAAATTTTTTTTAATTTCCCAAAAAATTTCCCTTTTTTTAATTGTTTTTTTAAATCCCAAAATTATAAAAATTGCAAAAATCAAAAGATTATTTTACTTTTACTTTTACATTTAATCTTTAAAAAGATATTTGAGAAGATATAGTCCAATAATAAAAGTCTTCGGTCATTTCAAATATAAAAATATATTTTATAAATATATTTATATTTAACCCTCCCATCTTATAATTTTTCAGCTTTTCTAAAAATATATTTTTTGCAAATTAAAAAATAATATTTTTATAAAAAAAATATTTTAAAAATTTAAATTATTCAATTCTAAAATTTAAAATATATTTAAGTACAAAAATGTGAATTTAATTTATTGCAAAATCTATAAATAGAAAATTTTTAAAATTCTTTAAATAAGTTTAAAAAGATGCTTCTCCTTTTGTTTTCATGAATAATAAAATAAAAATAGTTTTTGATTATTTTGATTTTTTAAAATAAAAATTCAAAAGATGTCAAAAATGATTAATATATAATTATCCTTTAATCTCCTTAATTGTTTAACAAAATTTAAACAAATATTTTTAAGGTAACAGAAACATTTAAATAAATAATTTACTCCATCAGATGTTTATTCCCTTTATTTTATTTTTTCTTCGTCAATCAGTTTTTGCCTTATCAGGTGGCCAATGGTCAATTTTAGCTTCTTCTCCCCATTCTACTACTAATAATAATTGGATACAAGAACAAAGAAATCAAGAAACATCAAAATGTTTAAATATTACAGAAAGATTTACTTTATGTTATGGAATGCAAGTAAAATAAAAAATAAAAATGAGATTTATTTTTTAAATAAAAGTACAAAACAATGAGATTGCCTAATTTATTAGAACATGAAACAATGGAAGAAGCAATTCAACAAAGTTCAGCTTGGATTTCTTTGTTTCGATTACATTGTCATGCACATACTAAAGTATTATAAATATATTTACCTCTATTTAATAAATACCTCTTATATCTACTTAAAGCTCGATATAAGAGACGCATTTCTCAATCCCAGGCTATTTAGAGAATTCTCAATAAAAAAGACTTTTCTTTAGTCAGTCTCGAGATTTACCTGGGTGTAGGATATTTTGACAAAACATCTCTTATTTTATATGCCATCCGTGAGTGAAACTTCATAATAACCATACCCTCTCTTTTTTAAATATTTTTTGTCTTATATCGAAGTTTTACATTTACGTGCTGCTTTGAAATTTTAATTTATTTTAAAAATAATTTTAAGTTGTTTCTCTGTTCACTTTTTGCACCTATTTGCTTGCCTCAAATTGAAAAACCTATTCATCCTTGTGAATCACTTTGTAATGCTGTTAAAGAAGTAAAAGAAATGCTAATTGTACAAACAATTTATTTAAATAATTTAATAAAGGGTTGTGCAGCCAGAATGGAAAAATATGGATTTCCTTGGCCAGAAATGCTTAATTGTAGTAAATTTCCATCAGATAATGATTTATGTATTAAACCTCCCTCTACACCAACAACAGATGATGTGGAGACAGAAGGGGAAGAAGAAAAAAGAAGAAAATACCCACAACCATTACTTGCTAATGTTAAAGGTAATTTATGTATTAATTTTAAAAAATAAACGTAATTAGTTTATTAATCGAAATTAATCAAAACCTCAATAAATCATAGGAGTAAATTGGAGATAACAAATTAGGTAAATAATGATTATATTTTTTCCTTAAGGACAAATCTGTAAAAGTTGCGCTCAAGTAGCTACATTTGAAAATTTAATGGATAATTTTTGTCGTTCATCTTATGGTTTGTTAAAATTAATAATTCACATTGAAAAAACCTCAAACTCTTAAAATAACCTTTATTTTTCCAACAGTTCTCAAAGTTCGTGTTCGCCCAATAAATTCAACATATATGGCTATTATTAAAAGAATGCGTATATTTAAATCTTCAACTTCTTCCGCATCTGCCTCCATTGGCGGAAAATCGAAAGATCCATTTGAAGAAAAACATATTTTAATTAAATTATCAGAACATGGAGAAACTCGTTGTTATTGTCCATTTGCTGAATTAAATACAAGTTCTTTACAAGGAGAATCAAAAGAAAGACATTTAACTTTTTTGGTTATGGCAAGTGAAAAAAGAAGAAATGGAGAATTATTAAATGCTAAATTAATTGTGCCTTGGAGACAAGAAAAGGTAAATAGAGAAAATTTATAAAATATTTAAAAAAATTTTTTAGAGCTTCAAAACAGCAATAAGACGATTTAAAAAAGTAAATTGCAATACACTTGGAAGGGAAATTCGTGAAAGTGTACTTAATCAAATGTTTAGAAGAAAAATAAACAGAGGAAGGAATTAACACGAATTTTGGGGGAATACCTAAAAATAAAACTAGTCAAAATTGTAATAAATGAATGAGCTTTTTTTAAAAAATAATGATAATTAATTTTTTTAAATTTTAAAATGAATATGTTAAAATCTACTTCTCTCTCTACACTTTCGTAAGAAAGGCTTTTATTAAATAAAATAAAAGATTTAAAATATTAAAAAATTAGAGTTTTAGCCCTGTTGTGAGAAATTAGTAATTTAAGTCTTTCCTAATGCAAGTCTCTCCTCCACTACCTTAAACTCATGGCAAAACAATGTCTCAAATAAAGTTAAAAAATTTATAATTTTTAAAATATACAATTGCATAATTTTCTTGTCAGCTTAAATTAATTAAATTTTATTGCTCTAGTCAAGGCAATTAAAAATATATATTTCAATTAATTTAAATACTTGATATACTTTCATTATCATCCAATTCAATCATTTGTGTTTGAAAAGCATTTGCTTGTTGTTGTAATTCTGTAAGTCCACTAACCCTTTCTAACTCTGTTGGGTCATTAAAAATTTTTGAAAGAAATTTAAATCCTTCTTGACAATAAAGTTGGCGAACCTTTAAAAAATGTATAATTTAAAAAAATAATTATCCAAATTTTTCTTACTGAATTTCCACAAGCTGTACATCTATCAAAACGCCTTATTGTAGGCATTATTTGTTGAAAAGAAGAAACAAATCCTCTCACTTCATGAGGTGTTGCCCCAAGCAAAGATGCACCTGCATCCATTTCACTCATTCGGGCTGGGGCCTCTGCTCCTAATTTGTGTTGAAGAACAGAGGCTAATAATTCAACAGCAAAGCCTGAAGCGATCATTGAAATACCGGCTCGGGAAATTGTGCACTAGAAAAGAATTAATAAAAAGACTTTACTAAATTTTAATCCCGTTTTTATACTCTTGAATCACTTTAAAAAATAATTAGAAAAAACCAAACATGTTGATCAAGTGCCCGTTCACTTGTAGAATTTCCTGGTGCAGTCACATCATTACAAAAATAACATCCAAGTAAAGAGCCTGGTAATTCTGTATGTAAATCCTCTGTCATTTCACTTGTTTCTGTTTCTAATTTACATTTTTGTTGTTTTTCATTTTCTGAATTAGTTCCATGTCTCAAAATTACAAAATCATCGAATCCCAAAGCCACAGTGATTGCTAATTTATTATGGACAGAAGCAAGAAGTGTTGGCAACCAACGAGATTCCCGGCTATCCATAACCAAAAATAGAACATCACAATTTTTAATACATTCTTCTAATTGATTACATCTTTGTATGACATTGTCTTCTTCTATAATTTTTTAAAAGTTATTTCGGGGATTTTTTAGTCTATAAGAGTAGAAAATAAAAGTCACAAGAACCAAAAACCAAAAGTTGGGCGAATATTTATTTATTCAAATTTGGAATAATTTACATTTTCAGAATATCCAAACAGAAAAAAATTTCTGGAAGTTTTCTATTCATTTAAGCTTCAGGAAGAGTATTTTTAATAAACAAAATTTTTTCTATTTACCGTCCTCAGAGAAAGGATATCCAGGCATTGGTACTTTCATATGAATTCCTTTTGTCTCTACCTTTGGATAAATACGTCGAAGAGCATTTGCAGCAGCTTCAGCTTTTGAAAGACCAGCTACTAGACAATCTTCAAAACAAAAGAGAGATTGACGAACAGGATTGTTATAACTTGAAAAATAGTTAAAAACTAAAAATAAATTTTAAAAATTTACCTAACAGTTGCATAATCAATAAAAGTGAAATTCCTCACTCCCCATCCTAAAAGAGCTCTAGCAATATTACAACCAAGAGTTCCAGCTCCAACAAGTAAAATACGAAGAGAAGTAAATTTATCTAGAGAAATTGAAGGTGCTTGACGCCACCGAATTAATTTAAGGTTGAGATCAACACTTTGTTCCATTATACTGAAAAAGTAAATTTTAGAAAATTTTCTTTAAAATATTCAAAATTACAACTCTAAATTTTATCCCACTAAAGAATAAATTAAAAAATAGATAAGTTAAAAAATTAAAATTTAAAAACTAACTTAATAGGATCAAGCATAAATTTCAAATCAACACTTCGATATGTAAGTTTATCAGAAGATGTCCTTTCCCAACCAACACATTTCGGTATAGTCCCCATTTCTTGTTTAACAATATCCCAAGAAAGTGTCGCAATAAAACTGTTTTGATATATTCTGGTTAATGCAAATACCCGCAATTTGGACCATGTTGGTCTGTAAAATTTAACAATTTCAGCTGATAATTTTAGATATTTCTGCGAATTAAAATTTAAAATAAAACTAATCCTGTTAAAATAAATTTACAATTAATTACTTTAAATAAGCTATAGCAGCAAGTAAATTCCTCAATGGCCAACCAAGTTTTTCTTCAACTTCAGACGTATTTGGAAAAACAAGTAAAAAATCATCAGGAGATGTTTGATCAATCAAATGTTCCATTTTTAATGCCTTTTGGTCATTAGTTAAAATAAAAGGCTCTCCATTATTAGAAAAAAGAAATTCAAAAGCTAATGAATGTAATTCAATATTTGGTGATTCAAATTGTGATGTTTGATGAATATTCTCGGGAAAGAGCAAAGCAGGAATGCAATTCCAAAAATAATATGCAAAATTTTTGACATCCTAAAATTAAATAATAAACAAAGAAATGGCTCTAATTATTATGTTAGCTTATTAAAGTTGGAAATAAAACTTTCAAAATTGAAAACATACAGCAAAAGCAGTCAAATAAAATGTATTAAGTGTTGTTGGTTTTTTTAACCATTCATTAGTTGTAATTAAAGACCATAACTAAAAAATTAATAAAATAAACATTCTTTTAAATAAATTACATTTTCGGCAATATTTTTCAAAAGAACTGTTCTGTCCAGTTCCAAAAAAGCTTTTTTAGTGTTCAAAAGAAGAAAAGTTCCATCAACAGTATAGACACCAGAGTTGATTTTAACTTCATTTTCAGAAATATTTTTTAAAGATTCGTGATCAAAACATAATAAACTGTCAGAAGATTGAGATCCATCTGTAAAAAAATAAAAATATTTTTAAAAATTTTTAATTAAAATATTACGAAAGGTTAAATTGCAATGAATAGTTTTAGGCGATTCATCTAATTTCCATTCATTGATTTTAAGTCTATTCACTTCATTCCAAAAAAGTGGATCAATAAATGTGGTGAATGGAATAAATGAACAACGTGTTTTAGTTGGCGATTGTTCCATTTAAAAAATTTAATTTTATTTTTAATTTAAAAAATAGTCTGGCCCTAAAAAGGTTCGAACTTCCATCAAATACAGCTGATTATTCGAAACACCCAGTTAATCGCGGATCTGGGTAATAAATTACACAGACAATCTAATTCTTGTTCGACATGATCTTTCGAACTCTTTCAAATGATTATTATTCAATAGGGTTGTGTTCAAAAATGTCGCGACTAAATGGGTTTAAACCATTAATCATTTAACGGTACACGACTAATAGGCGGGGGCGAATAGGCGCGGTCGAATAGGCGCGGCCGAATAGGCGCGGAGACAAATAGGCGCGAGACAAATTTTCGAATTTTCGTCTCCTAATAGGTAAATGGGTTTCATAACTGGGCTTATTTAATTCAGAACCTATGGTCAGGTGGGTTTTGGTTAAATGTTTAGGCTTATTCATTCAAAATATCAAAATATTTTCTCGCGCCTATTTGTCTCCGCGCCTATTCGGCCGCGCCTATTAGTCCTGCTCCGTCATTTAAACATTTTGAATTTTCGCAATTTTTTGCCAGAATCAATATTAAAATTTTATTCACTATTTTTACATTTTTTTCTCTCCTGTCTCTTCTTTTTCTAATGTTTTTGTTTAATTCTCACGTTTTTACAAAAAATATTATTATCACGAAAGCTCGAGACGAGCAGACAATTTATCCGTCACAGAAAAAAAATAAAAGAATCACGTTGCACCGGCCGGAACTTGTTTAGAGTTCATAAAATGTTATCATCGCCCGACTTTGCATTTTTATTTTGTGGATAACATGAGTTATTGGAAATATTTAATTTAAAATTTATTTTTAGATATTGACCGGAAGTCTTATTATAATTGTTTTATTTTATAACAAATTAAATTGTTCAGCAAATGGCTCTAAAGCGAATCCAGAAAGTTGGTTTGGTAAGCCTCCGGAATTGTTGTTGGGGCATTTTGGCTTTCCTTTTTAAGCTCCCATTTAAAAAATCTTTAAATGCCACTCTCTTTTCCAGAGGATTACCTTTTATTATCTTTTAACAAATTTTTTTGTTTTTCAGGAACTTCAGGACCTTGGACGTGACCCGCCAGCGCAATGCAGTGCAGGACCAGTTGGTGATGATCTTTTTCATTGGCAGGCCACTATTATGGGACCGCCAGAATCGCCATATCAAGGCGGAGTGTTCTTCTTGACAATCCACTTTCCGACAGACTACCCGTTTAAGCCGCCAAAAGTAGCGTTTACGACTCGTATATACCATCCAAATATCAACAGCAATGGAAGCATCTGTTTGGACATTCTGAGATCTCAATGGTCTCCGGCTTTGACTATCTCAAAAGGTTCTCTTTTATTTTTATATTTTTGGGTTGGAATGTCTTTAAATGGATTTCACGAGTATGTTCCCTTTTTGATGGCGAATTTAAGAGCAGATTTTGTTTATTTAACTTAACGTTGTGATATAAAGTTATGAAAAGCCAGAAAATTAGGGGAATGGAGTGGCATTGGTCAGCAACCCGAATATATGTATTTGATTACTTTCTACGTTGTTTATTGTTAGCTGAACGTTTTATAGTAGTTTCTCAACTTAGAACTCTAAATATGATTATGCTCGTCCTGTCCCATTTATTTTTATCTTAATATTCATCAAAATTCCACCTGCTGGACAATCTCAAAATAAATTCCAAGTTTAATTTATCCATAAATTCTTTTCAGAAAACTAGTAATCTCCAATTAAATTTTTATAAAAGAAACGTCTTGCTCTTTATTTCATTTTTCAGTTTTGCTTTCAATCTGCTCATTGCTCTGTGATCCAAATCCGGACGATCCGTTGGTGCCCGAGATTGCGCGCATATATAAGACTGATCGTGATAGATACAATACGCTGGCTCGTGAATGGACGCAGAAATACGCCATGTGATCGAATCAGCCAAAAAGGAAGATGTATTGAAGGAATATTAAAAAGTGATTGTTGAAGGATGAAAGAAGGGCAAAAACGACTTCCGGGGAGAATTACTATTTGATCAACCACACCACCATGTTTTTTTCTGACAGTAAATTCGATACAAATTAATGTCCTTTTCTATTCATTTTTCTATATAAATAAAGAAAAAATTCTTCCAATTCTTCATTAAGATAGGTTTTGTTCATTATTAAATTAGTACCCAGATAATATACACAGATAATATGTCTAAGTTAATCACAAATAGCTATGAGTTTATAATACAATCTTATCTTTTTGCTTCTAGGTCTACTTGTATCAGCTGCAATTTTTCATAAAGTGTTCTTGTTTAACCTCATACTCCACCGTGAAGTATATGTAGAAGAAAGCTATTTTTGGTTTACAATTTTGTAATATATGCAGAAAACTGTAGTTACTCTATAAACAATACTCAATCCTCTAAATAGTACGTATCTCTAACAGAGTAGAAGTTCCAGAATCTTAATTCCTCAAAACGAAAGGGAATTGATTATTTATACCTAAATTTAAAAAAAATGAGTACAGAATGACTATTCTTGGCATTATGTATTTAGATGAATAAAAATCCCAGAGGTGAAGCTGGCGACGAGTTTTTTGTGCTTTGCTAATAAATGTGAGCGTTGACAACAGTTATTAGCGTTCCTTTGACTAAAAGTTGCGTTAATTCTAGGATTTTATTTACTAATTAAAATTTGTTCAGAGAGGAAAGGCAGTTGATCCCTTTATTAATACAAAATGGAAAGATAACCCTAACTACTTTACTATTTATTTTTAAATGTTTTTAAGTTTAAAACACGTCATAGCTGATCAAAAAACTTTTTCCAATAATTTGTTTTGTTTATTTTGTTTCTTAAACAAATTGATTTCTATGCTGGCCTAACGCCAAACATATTGACATATGCGTTCTACTAATACTTTTCTTCTTTTCTCTCGTATATTTCTCTTTTTTCATAGCCTCACGCCAACAATAAATATATATTGGGTGACACTAGACTTCTCATGTCTTTTCTATCCATGCTGCTTTTTTGCTTTCGTATCAGTCAGCAGCTGCCCCCACTACAAAAAAAAGAACAACAGAGCACCTACCCTTTTATTATTACACGAGTTGGAGTAGGGCTTTTAAGTGTTGAAGACCAAACGGATGGTTAAATTGGTGATGGAGGCGATATGTGACATGCTTAACAATTAAATAGATTAATCGTTCAATTTTCCATCTCAATTAACTCAAAATTAATATTTGTAGCAAAGATTAAAAAGAACTTAGCAACGAAAAATTTAAAAAGAAAATATTTTTACAATCAATAGTCTTGTATTTTCTAATTAATAAATTTCTAGTGATTTTTTATATTTTTAAAAATTTATAGGCTAATATATTTAATTAGCAGCTTAAAAGCAGTAATGCTTTGCTAATTTGGAAAATGCAACTTGTCTTATTAAAATGCTTCTATCATATAATAACAACAATATTGACAACAACCGTGTGATGATGGACGACTTTGCAGATCAGTAAGTTTCCAGCTTTGACTTTTTATTTAAAATGATTTTTGGAATTTTTGTGATAACAAAATTTTAAAATGATTTACACAATCCACATGATGTACAAATACCGCCTCTCTCAATTCTTCGGACCGTTAAGGGCGTGGCTTTTAGAAGCAAGCAGTCTGCTTGGAGTGAAGAGAATTTGGGGCGTGGTTTTCATATTCACACACACAATTCTAAATAGGCGTGGCCAGTTTTTTGGGGTTTTGTGTGTGTGGATTAAAAAGTTGTGAAAACTGGCTTTTTGTACCGAGACCGAGAATAACGTGGAAAATAAATAATTTTGATAAATTGATAGAATTAAAAATTATGACATTGTAAAAAACATTGTTTTCTGAGTTTTGACACTTGGAAAATTATAAACTATTAGATAAATATTTTTAAAAATATAAAAAATTATTTTTTTAGAGATTGGTTTGCGGAATCTGACGAGATAGCAAGTGGTGTAATTCAGAAACATCATGCTATAGTTGATGATCAACACCAATTGCATAATGTGCCTCAACAGTCTCTACAACAACAAAATACAAATGTCGATTATTTGGATCTCAATGTCCCCGTTGATGAAAATATTTTCTATTCTGGAAATGGAGAGCAAACTATTACAGCTTCAACATCTCAATTCCATCAGAATTATTTGGAAGTTGGAGTGGAGCAAAATGTTAGCAATATTGGCGGCCAAATAATTCAGTCCACTAACCCAGCTGGTTTCAATGGAACTAGTGGAAATTCTACTGGTTTTCAGGCCAATCAGCAATCTCTTCCCTCTCAAACTAATTTTAGAAGAGATTATGCAAATGCGAGAACATCGACCTCAGCAATTGCAGTTCCTCAGGTTTTTATTTTATATTCTAAGGAACTTTTTTTACTTAATAAGATTATTGTCGGTTTAGACGATATGAGTGTTGTTGTTATTTTTTCTTCCTATATTTTATTAAGATAGATTTTTCGCATTGAACTTTGGGACCACAGTTTTAAAATAATCTCTTATAAACTTCAGATTCATCAAGAACCTAACGATGGAAAGTGTGCTTATGTTGATTGTATGCCTAGCACATCACTTGCAATATTAAAACATACCCAGGAACAACCACAAATGTGTCAGTCACAAATCCAACAGTTGCATCCACCCCAACTACAATATTATTATGAGCAAAGGGTATTGCAAACTGAACAACAACAACATATTCAACATCTTCCACAATCTTTTAATGGTTTGAGATTATGTTAAATTAGATAAGTTAGATCTTAGTTTAAATTTCATATAGTAGATTAGATCTAAAGAAAAATTGGAGGTTTTTATGTTAGAGTTGGGTTAAATTAAATTTAGCGTATCTTGTAAAAAGAATTTAATCCTAACAATTCGAGCTTCATGGGTTTTACCGGACTTGATACAACTGAATTTTTTTATTTAGGCCAAAACAATTTCTACGGAAATCTTCACGCACAAGAGCTTCCTCATCAAAATTCAGTACCATTGGTTCGTTTGGAATCGCCAGCTATGCATTTGGCAGTTTCTTCTGCGTCTACAGCTAATGTATTATTTTCTTTTAAATTAATTTTTGGGTAATTTTGCCTTCTTGGGCAATAATCCTTCATTGGAAATAAAAAATTTTTTTCAGCTCATTAATCAACAAAATCAACATTCACAACAGCAACATTTTTATTTATCTCAGCAGCCACTTCAACAAAATCATCAGTTCAATTCACCTTCAATCTCTGTAATTGACCACCAATCCTCTTCTTTTCATTTACCTTCTAACTATCAATCTCCACCTGAACAAATAATTGGCCACCAACCTTTAAATACTTCAACTGCAGTTTTTCCTTCAAATCAGCTAAATCAACAATTTAATGCAGTTGAGAGTGCGTCTGCGAAAACTTTGACGAGAAAGTCGACAAAAACGAGAAGAGGGCCTTCGGTTTCAAACCAATCAACAAATAAACTTAATAACGGTTTTGAACAAAAACAACAACATATTGAAACATCAAGTGGTTTAGACCAAGTAGCTAAAAGCCTTTTCAGCAATCAGAAGACTGCAACATTGGAATTCGCAGATCCTCAATTGGCAGTGGAATTTGCTTCACTTATGGGTCGTTGTCAACAATTAGTGGAGGTTTTTATTATGTTAATAGGCTAAAAGTTTCGATATAATATTCTAAGGAATTAATTTAAAACTTCATTTTTTAATTATTAAAAAATCTTAAATTTAGCAAAAAGGCAATGGTGTAGACGTAACTTCTGAATTAAAAATTGTTGAGGAACGGATTGCTGATTGTATTTTGCGAAACTCCACCACGTATGCATTAATTCAATTCTTTAAAATTATATTTTCCATTTTTCAGGTCTGCTATTAAGGCAGCCCAACAAGAGCAACAATATGCAGCTTCTCTTTCCGAACAATTTGGAACATTTCCGTCCTCTTCAACAGTTTCTCAAGTTCCTTCTAAACCTACAAAAAGCCGTCCACCAAGAAAAAAGCCTAGTGTTACTAAAAAATCTCAAATTGCTTCAAATCCTCAAACATCAATAACTTCTCCTCAAAATTCATTTCAACAACCGAAAGCTCAAATTAATGAATTTCAAAGTTCACAAACTCAATTTGTTAAGCAAGCAACAGAATCATCAACAACACCTGTTCAGTTTGTTGCGTTTAATCCTACACATTCTCATCCAAATTCTTCATACACTTCTGCAACAATTCTTGCAAATAATGTTAGGCAATCAAATCCCTTGCAAATTGGTTTGTTTTTAAGGATGAATTCTAAAAATTAATGGACTTGACTTAAAAATAGGATGGGAATTTAAACTATTTGGGCCACATTGTTAGCTTTAGGAAGTGGGGTAGTTCCATTATATCACTTTATTTTCGTAGAATCTTCAAAAGGAGAAAAAATCATCTCTGTGTTAGTCCCTACAACTAATTCGTCTTCTGATAATATGATCTATGCAAAACGGAATATGCGGGTACTTGCACAAGAAAATGAGAAAGTGGTTGCTGAAAGATTGGAAAAACAAAAAGAAAAAAGACAAGAACGGTATGAGAGTTTTTAATCTTGATTCTTTAATGAAAAATGTTTTCAGCTTAACGGAACATTTTGCCAAAATGCGTGAAAAAATTCTTAACCCAGATTTAAGCTCTTCCTTCAAAAATAAAAATGATTGTATTGAAAGTCTACTTCCATATGGACTTTTTTCAGAACCAGAATTTAGTCAAGAATTTATTGATGAATGTAAGTTTATTTAAATTTTGTTTTAGTTTTTTATTTGAAATTTTATCAGAAATTATTTAATTTAAATTAGTTTAATATTTTTTAAATAATTTAAATATTAGATGATGCCGAATTGCAACGACATAAAGAGCACATGCATTTACGTCAACATTCTATAGAACAACGTTTGCGATCTGCTTTATTTAGGGAAGCAATAGATTCTACACAAGAGCAATGCAATTTGTTGCTCTATTTGGATGCGGAATTTGAGCATCGACAATTTAAAAATGAAATTACTCAATGGAAAGATATTTGCAAAGATGAAAATTCTAGAAAACCACCAACAACATTATTGTCTATTATGGATTGGGAATATAATGATTGGGATGATGAACGTTACCAACATGTCTTGTCTCCAAAAATTGAAGAATTAAAAGAAGAAGAAACCGAAACAGAAGTTAATATTAGCAGGTTTTGATTTAATTCTATAAATACTTTTATAATATATAGTTGTGTTTTTTACACACTTTTTCCAAATCATTTAGGTCTTTCCTTCAATATCAAATTATGCTGACAATGATATTGACATATACGGAAAAAGAGGGTCGAACCCAACTATATTAAAAAACTTTGATTGAACTTTTATATCAATTCTTTTAGCGATTCCTCTAAAAGTATTGCCGTTTGTTCTTCATCTTTTGCAACGCCAAGATGTGCAGCAATCACTGTTCAATTAAAATCATATCCAGTCGTGGAACGTAATGAAAATGTTGAGGTTTTCTCTCAGGTTGCTAAAAATGTAGAAGAGGAAAAGCCTGTTTTGGCAAAAGTCAATTTGAAGTTGGAACGTTTTTTGGTAAGTTTTAAATTGTTTATATTTATTTATTTTAAATACTTAAAGGCAATTTAATTATTTTATTTTTAGTTGAATGAAGAAAGTACAACAACGACGACATCAATTGTGTTAAATGGTAATGACGAACAAAAGCAAGTAGAAGCAACGTCGTTTCGAGCTGTCCGAACGGTAATAATTTTTTAACATGCAAAAAATAGAAACCGGGTTGAATTTTTTGCTGAATTTTAATGAGACTATATAATGTGTGTTTCTATTGCGATTTTTTACTCCTAGCTGCTTTGAGCAGGGTTATGGATATATTTTATATATAGAAATAGACTGTCAAGTTTTCTTTTTTTTCGATTTTAACTTTCATTTTTACTTTATTTACATTGTTGAATGCTGTCCTTTCTCTATCTTTTTTATTTTCCTTTTTATAATGGCATCTAACTATGATAAAGTGTCTGGAAAGAAAGACACGTTGATTGAACTTTTGAGTCTTGTAGGGGTGAAAATTGACATTAAGGAATTTTTCCGAGTCTGATTTTTTGTAAGAATTTGAATTGGCAATAGAAATCAACCCAAATTTCAATAAAACTCAACCCATATCTTTTCTATCTGCTTTTAATATATACTGGAAATTTAAAAATTCTTATTTTATAGAACTCAATAGAGGAAGAAGAAAAAGAAGAATCTTGTTTAAAAATTGATGAAACAATGAAGCCAGTAAAGTTAAAAATAAAATTGCCTCCCAAAAATGAAGCCTCTGCTGAGAAAGAACTGCGCCGGCAACAAAAACGATTAAGAAAAGCGGAGAGGAGGGCTCGTCGATCTGATGAGGCTAATAAAGAGTTGGTTGGAGGGGAACAACTGAACACTGACAGAAATGATGAAGATAAAATTTTATTTAATATTCCAACAAATACATCTCAGACAAGCGAGGAATTGTTGAAAATTCAAGAAAAATCTCCATTAAAAATTTCTCTAAAAAGGCCTGCAATTATTACCCAACAACAAAATAATAATTCTTTAACATCATCACCACAAAAATCTTGCCAAAATGAAGAAATTGTTGATATTCCGATAAATAATGATTGTAGTGGAAGTGGTTTATTAAAGTTGAGAATATCTAAACATATTTTGATAAATACATTTGTTGCTTCTGAACAGAATGAATTACAAAATGGTATAGAAGAAAAAGAGGAGAATAATCAAGAAGAAGAACAAAAAGAAATTAAAATTAAAAAGAAAAAACATAAAAAAGATAAAAGCAAAAAACGAAAAAGTGAAGAAAATAAAAGAGAAGGTATTGTTGAACAAATAGAAGAACAATATCCAGCCAAAAAAGTACCAAAAATTCGAATAAAATTTGGTGGAGATAGAGAGGGTGACATGCAAATGACTACTTTAAATAATAATTCAACAATGGAGAAATTAAATGAAGAAGGTAAAAGAATGGAAGAAGAACATAAAGGGCAAGCTTTCTCCAAAGAGCAACAACAACAGAAAAATCTTCCACAAAATAATAATATCTATGTTCCGGTTTCATCTCCAATATTACCTCAAAATCGCAATCTCATTTTTGCTGATAATAATGAAGAAAAGAATAAAATTCAAAAAGAGATAATAGCGTTTTCTCCATGTTGTTCTGGTTTGTTTGTTTTTAATTTCTATGGATTAGGTCCTTGGGTTTTCATAAATCATATTTTCGAAATTTATTAATTTATTATAAAAATGATTTAATAACCTTTTATTATTTACGCTCAAACTTTTATAGATAACGAATCAGATGATGAACTACGCCAGAGAACTAACCAATTACTCTCACAAATTGGAAGGCTTTAGGTACCAGCAAATGCCTCTCATTCAACTCCGGTAAAAAAAATCTGCGTTCTCTTTTAAAAAATTGCACAAATTTACAAGTACGGGTTTAATATCTGTGACAAACAAAAATAATTCATTCTGTTATCATTAAAAATTTTTTATTTCCAAAAATTGACTTCTACATATAATCATTTTAATCGTTCATGCATTTTAATTTAAATCCTCGACATTTTTTTCAAATTCTCGCCATTTTTATAATTTTTCATTTAACTTTTATTAATGCATTTTATTTCACTTTATGCCTCTTATTTATTAGAGCAGAAAACATTTTTTTAACTATACAAATCAATGAGACTAGAATAAGTTGGGGGGCATAAATGAATTGACATTTGACAAAAATTTTAAAAACCCAAATGTTTTCATGATTTTTAATTTCTCTATTCAAATTTAAATTATTTAACTAGAAAAAATCGTCCTTAACGTGTCTTGTTGATTTATTTAACTAAACTTTGTTTTTAATTAGTGGAATATTTTTTTCCATAAATTTAGATATAATCTTTTATTTATTTTTAGAAATTACATAATTTTTATTAAATTCATTGGGCACTTCTTCATTTTATTTACCGCCCAATTCATTTCATTATTTTTTACAGAATAAACATAATTTTTGCTCTAAATTAATTTTTTCCAGTCATATAAAAAATAAAATAAATATCCCAAAATGCCTTTTGTTTAAATTACAAAAATTAAAAAAATTGATAAACTAAATAAATCAAAATTTATTTTAATTATTGGAGTAAACATGTGGATGATGAACGTTGATTAGCTGTATTTTTTGTAATCTCTTTAGGTGTTTCTGCTTCTAAATTTGAATATTTCAGCTGAGGTTCCCTCCTAAGCATGAAAGGAAAGTTATCCCCAAGATTTCCTTAATTCCCAATTTTGAGGCAAAATTTTAACTTTAACGGTCAAAAGATTTTTTTCTTCCGAAAATCAAAAGTCCAAATACTACTTTATTGGGAATTCTCCACTCTTTGACATGAATTTTTGGCTCCATGACTTTTCGACAATAGACTTTTCGACAATGGACTTTTCGACAAGACTTTTCGACAATGGACTTTTCGACAAGACTTTTCGACAATGGACTTTTCGACAACGAATTATTATTTTTTAAAAACGTAAAATTTATTTTCATTCAGTTAAGCATTTCGCTTGATTATTCCTATGACAATACAATTTTTGTGTGAAAATGCAATTTTTGAAAATGCAATCTAATACCCAAAACAAACTTTTTACTTTCTTTATACCTTCCTTTAACATGTATTTACAAAGTCGAATACGCAGAACTAACAGTAAACTCATATCCTCAATTCTTCCAAAATCCCATATGCGTCTCTATTATTTTAAGTATATCTAATCTATTCGAAAAAATCTATTTTAAAAATTTCGAACCAAATCTTAAGTCTTAAATAGTCGAATATTATATACTCGACATCATATTCATGTTTTCCTTACAT
>ABLG01000644.1:0-30179 GCA_000172435.1 Meloidogyne hapla
GGGCGTCCCGGATTCGATAATTTTGAAGGAAGTTATAGCTCTGCGGTACATTGGGCTCGCGGTACATTGGCCTGCTCCCACTTTTGACTTATAGGCGTATGTCATTTGGGTACATTTGAGTCTTGAACGCTACATGGGAAAGATTGTTTATGAGAATATTTATCTTTTTAGTACATTATAATCAAAAAGAACCCATAATTTTTATAATATTAGAAAACTCTTTTAATTTACTTTTTAAATAAAATTTTGAGGAATTTGAATTATGTATAATAATAGGTAATTTATAAATTAAATATTTTATTATAATTTTTTTAATTTTAAATATTTATTTAAAATAAATATAAATTTACCCTATAACCTCTAAAATGACCTCTAATTGAGCTAAAAAAATAATTTGATTGTTATTTATATTTATTTCTATTTACCTATTCTCTAAATGTTCCCATTCTATTGTAACAAAAGAATAATTATGATGTTCTGCTAAATGAAGATTTTTGGGTGATTCTGTTGGGACTTTGAAAGAAGAATATATTTTTTTAATTTTTAATTAATATTTACCATCTTCTCCAGACCACCCTTCAACAATTGGAGGTTCTAAAACAGAAAATCCCAAAGAATTAATTGCTCGAACTTGGACATGGTAAGGACGGAAAGTTGGTTGTTCTCTAATTATTGTTTGATTCTGTTAAAGGGAAATTAAAATTAGAGAACGTTTAATGGTAAGTAAAATAAATTATAAGCAAAAATTAAGAGAATTTAAAGAATATTATTGATATTAAATTAAATATTTAATTATTTTTAAAAAATTTACAGCAGAAGGATCTTCTACAATAAATTCATTCCAATCTCCATCTTTTAAATCTAAACGTCTATATCTCACTAAATAACGCAATCCTGGAGCGTTCCATCTATCACGGGGTAATGGTTGCCAACTTATAATTAAATTATCTGGTTCATTGCCTTTAAAAGAATCTTTATAAATTATTTTAAATAAAAATTACCAGCAGCTATAACACCCAATGGATTTTGGAAAGGAACATCTGGAGGAGAGGAACATTCTAATGGAGAAGGCATAGGTTGAGAAGGTTGGCTAGAGCCATGAGAATTAATGGCAATCAAACGAAATGTGTAATTAGCCTTTAAAATATTCTTTTCAGTCAACTCTCATTATTAGCGACAAAAAATTAGAATTTACCCAAGGTCTTAAAGGTATTGCTGTTTTGTGTAATATTCTAGGCCCAGTAGCTGTCTCTTCCTCTCCTCCCAAATATTCTTCAAAAACTTTTTCCCAATTTTCTGAATTTTGTTCAGTCCTAGCCTCAACAATAAATGCTGTTAAAGGTAATCCATTAATATTTATTGAAGGTTTCTTCCAAACAAGTAAAGCATGCCTTCCAGAAGAACAATCAACACGCATTAATTCTGGTCTTTCTGGGACATCTTTAAAAGGAGAAATTAATTTATTTTATTTATTCTCATGAAAAACTCTTTTAATTAGAATTTATCTGTTCAATCCCCTCTAAATTTCAGAATCATTCTGTTGGATAATTAAAAACTAATATTTTATTTAGAAATTCTTAAAATTATTTTTTCACCTCTAACAAATAAATCTATGGCTGCAGACTTAACATCCACTTCTGTAACTGCTGAACATTCTAAACGTCCAGTATGGTGACCACTTAAATGTTTTAAACGAAGAATTGAAGTTCCATCTTCTCTAAAAAGAATTTTCTAAATTTAATTTAAAAAAATCTTTTAAAACTCTGTAATTATTTCTATTTTATTTTCATCATTTTTATTCAAAATTGGCCGTCCATTTTTTGTCCAAATATAATCAATACTTAAACGATTATCAGAAATTGCTTTACAACGTAATTCTAAATTATCAGAGTTTGGGGAATTTGCATCTAAAGTAATTCTTGAAGGTTGGGGAATTTCAGCAAAAAATGTTGGTACTAAAAATAAATAGAAAATATTTAATAAAATATTATTATTAAAAGGGAGACTTTAAAAATAATTTTGAGAGGAATTATAGTTTTATTTGAAGTCTATTTAATAATATAAATTAAAAAATAAAATTAATTAAAATTATTTAAAGTTTATTTAAAAAATATAAACTTTTCAAACAAACTTACTAAAAACTTCTAATCTATTCATAGCTCTATTTAACCCATATTTATTACTAACATTACAATAATAAAAACCATCATCTGAACTACTCAAAGAATGTAAACGAAGTGTATTATTTGAAAATATCTTTTTAAAAATAATATTTTAAAATAACTATTCCAATTATTAAAAACTTCTAATTTTCCTGGAACAGGCAAAATATTTGTATCATTTGCTATAAATATTAAAAATAAATTTTTATATTTAAATAATTTAAAATTTAATTACCATCAACCCAATGAACTTCAGCTATAGGGGCAGCCTCTACATCACAATTTAAATCAACACTAGAATCACGCAATACTTTCCATACCCTTTGGCTACTGTGACGGAAACGAGGAGCGAAAGCTGAAAAATATTTTTAATAACTGCGGTTAATTCTAGGGATCAGCAGGGTAGATGGAAAAAAATCCTAAATTCCCCAAACTTAGAGGAAAAGAGGCAACCATAAAATGGTATTTACTATATTTTTAAGAATATTTTAAAATTTTTTACCTAAAACATTTAAATAAGTAGATGAAGCCAAATAACCTCCAATATTAGTAGCATTACATTGATATAACCCCGTATCCAAATCTCTTTGTAAATAATTAATTCTTAATAAACGACCTTCATTTAATTGAATTCTTCTATTATAATCATCAGATAATTCTTTTTAAATTTTATTTTATTTATTTTAATTATAAATTACCATAAAAGGGAATAGCATTAAAAGACCAACGAATTATTGGTGATGGTCTACCTCTTGCTGGACAGTGTAAATCAACAGAAGAATCTTCTGGCATTTCTAAAAGTGCTGGAGGTTCCCATTCCCATTTTGGGGGAGCTAAATTAATTAATTTTTTTTCCAATTAAATTTAAATTAAATAATATATTTAATTAAATTATTATTTTTATGATTTTCTTTAAATTAAATATTTTTAATATTTAAAAACTTACATTCTGATTTTATAATTTTAATTAAAAATATAAAGGAAAAGATTAAATTAATTAAATTATTTTCTTTCATTTATTTTAAATTAAAAATGCAGCATTTTCTTTGTAAAGAAAGCATTAATGTTTCTCTTCTTTCCTCAACATCTAAGCCGGCATTTTAGTAATACAAAAAAGAATAGAAAAGGGTTTAATTTTTGTTTTCTTTAAAATCAAAATTCCGGAAGGATGTTAAAATGTTTAGTTAGATAAAATAAAAATATTTTTTTTTGAAAAATAGATAAATTGTAGCCAATAAACACGCTAAATGTAAATATTATATTATTCTTTTTTTGGAAAAAAGTTAAAAATTTAATAAATGACTAAAAAATAAATAATTTATGGATGAATTTGGGGACATATATTAATGAAATAATCTCTTTTAAATATTTATTGAAGAATTGTAAATATATATATTTTGAATTATTCTTTTACAAATTTTTTAATGTCTTAAAAAAGCTGGCAACAATAAAGGCAAAAGTCAAATACTTTTCTACTATTTATTTAATGTATATATATTCAATCATCACGTTTTTAACGGATTTGTGTTCACTTTTTTAATTCTCAAGGGAGAATATATTGCTTTTTCTAAAAGATACACTAACTACTAAAAATCTTTTTTTTTAGTTCTTTTAGTCGCTTTATTAAAGAAAATTTAAAAGTGAAAAAGAAATTTTTAAATAAAAAATATTTATTTATTTATTTGTCAACACCTTTTAAAAATAAATATTTTAAGACCGGTGAAGTTTCCTTTTAGAGATTTCTTTTATTCGGAGAGGTATCACATGCCCATTCAACCCTTTGGATTTCAACATCTTTATTTTTTAAATTTTGATTCTGATTTTGTAAATTGCTTTGTTCTAGTTTCCTTTCAGTGATTTTTCAGTTGATTTTTGTTATCATATTTTAGATATTAATTATCTTTATTATGTTTTTTAAAGTTTATTTTCCCTTAATTCAAAATATATTCCCTCAAAAAATTTTCTTATATTATTTAAAATATTCCCTCAAGAAATATTCTAAATCCTTTTCTCTAATGTATATATTCAAAAAAACTTGCTCCAGACCAAAGTCATTCAATATATTATTTTTATTTCTTTTTCTTCAATTATCATTATATTTAAAAATAAGATTCATAAACATCTCTTCATTAAATTTACATTTTATTTAAAAAATTAATTAAATTTTTTATTTTATTTTTTTGCAAATTTGACCAAATTTCTGATTAATCTTTTTATTTAAATTTTTTAAAATAATCTTGTTTTTATTACCTAATTTTATTTTATTTTGTTTCTTTAAAAATATTTTTAATTCTACAAAATGACTGAAAGAGGATTGTCAAATTCTGATTTGGAATTAAAAGTAATTTTAAAATTAGAAATAAAATTTAATTAAAAAATTTTTAAGCAAATTGTGCTTAATCAAAGCGATAACGTTATAGAACTTCAAACTAAATTGAACAATCTTCAATTAAAATTTATTGAAGAAAAGGAAAAGAATGAATATGAGAAGAAAATACTTAAAGAGAAAAATAATTCTCTTGAAAATGAATTAAAAGAAATAAATAAAGTATGGAAATTTTATTTAAATTAATATCTATTTATCTTTTTAAATTTTCTGAAATTCTTAATAAATTAATATATTTTAGGAAATTCAAAAAATAAAATCTGACAATAATCAAAAAGATGAGAAAATAAATTTACTAGAAGAACAAATTAAAAAGGTACTTAATAATAATAAAATATTAATTATATCAAATGAAAAAAATTTTTTGAATAATGTTTAAATTTTTAAATTTTTAACAATATTAAATGTGTAAAATTTAATTAAAATTGATTTTTTATTAGGGGTTTTTTATAAATTTCAAATAGAGATTAATTAAAAAAATTATTTTAATATTAATTTAATATAAAAAGGTAACTGAATTATTTGACAAAAAGACTGATGATTTAACAATTAAATTTGGACAATTAAATAATTTAACTTGTAAATGTGTGGTTAGTTTATTTAATTGATTTTTAAATAATTTGTAAGAATTTTATTCTAATTAAAAATAAATGGAGTGAAATTGTAAACGAATATGGTTATAATAGATGTTGTGAAAATACTAAATGTATAAATACAAAAAAACCTTTTGGGGTTTGTATTGAAGGAAATGGATTTGTTTATTTAATTAATGATGAAAATATTAAATATATTAATTGTTTGGAAGGGGGAGGAGGCAAAATTCATTCAAAAAACCAAAAAATTGTTTTAATTATTCTTTATTTTATTTTGAAATTAAATGTAAATTAGAAAGAGAATTAAATTTGTAGCAAAGAATGCTATAATTGAAAATGAAAAAGATGACCAATTTAAACTTTCAACATTTTTTTTGGAATAATAATGGAGATATTTTTGGTTGTGGATTAGTTTTTCCACCAACTAATAAAATATCTGAAGAATTACCTTATATTTTCTTTACACAAAATGGAAAACAAATTGGTAAAATTAAAAAACTCATTTTATTTAAAATTATCTTTTAAGGTAAAGCTGTTTTATTAAAAGACAATTTCGATTATTATAAACCAGTTGTTATACTCTTCTCTCTTCTCTTGCTTCGGAAATTAAAAAAAAATTTTTTTTTGCAAATAAAATTAATTAATTTGTCTAATATATTTTTCTCTCGAATCGATCTAATTAAAATAATATATTTAATTTGATTGGTGGCCTTTTTCTTTATTGCGAACGATTAAACCTATTTACCTAAATATATTTTAGAGAGTTTACATTGATAAATTGAATAATTGTTAATTAAAAAATTATTTTTGAATTTTAATATTTTTTGAATAAATATATTATTTGCCCTTTCCATAAAAATTAAGGGGTATGTAAAAATTCCAAATTATTTTGCCAATATTTAATTCTTTAAATTATTCAAATAAAAAATTGTTGAGATGTTTATATTAATTTTTTAATAAATTATTTAAAAATATTTTAGATGTTTATTAATTTAAAATCAAAATTATTATTTATTTTATTTATTTTTAATATTTTAACATTAGTGGAAAATAAAGAAGAAATAATTTCACTATATTCATCATCTTCACCAATACTTTCATTAGTTAATGGTTTAACAGCTAATTTTCAATGTTCTATTAAAATATGTAATAAAAAAGAATTAAATAATAAAATACTGGTAAAAATTAAAAATAAATTCTTAGAAATTATTTAAAAGATTTCTTGGTATCATGATGGAATTCTTTTATTTAATGGAACTGAATTTGAACCAACTTCTGGTATTGAACCTTCACGTATTATTTTACAAAGATCTTTTGAGGAAATTAATAATGAAGAAGAAACAAAGGGAGAAAAATGTTTTGTTGAGGTGAATATATAAATAGTTTATATTAAATTGAATTTAATGAAATTGAAAATTTTGTTTTAAAGACTAGAAATTGTTAAGTCAGCTTTCATTTGTAATTTCTAAATAATTTGGAATAAGTATCCGAGAGTAGTTCAAAAGGGTTAATTTAACTCTTTAATGACCAACTCTCTTTATAAGCGACACTTCCACAGTTCTCTTCGTTGTCGCTAGTAACTAAAGAGTTGTCATTATTATTAAATAAAAATAATTAATTCTTTCATATAATTTTAAGGCTTATTCTCTTCTTTTACGTAATCTTAGTTTGGAAGATAGTGGAAAATATGGCTGTCAGTTGTGGACTCAAAACGGAGGCCAACAACAATTAGATTTTGAATTGGATGTTTTGGGTGGTTAGAAAAATTTTTTAAATATTTAAAAAATAATTTCTTTTAAAAAAAGATTCTGCTCTAAAATTAAATTTCCCTGCAAATTTAACTTATGACCACACAGAATGTTGTATTGAAAAAGGTGTTTCTCCATTATGTAGACCAATGTGTAGACCTAGAAATATTGGAGAAGAATTTTTTGATCCAACAAGTTGTCAATTAGATGATTATAAACATTTTTTGAATTGTGCAACAAATGGAGGTAAACGTGATTATTTGCCTTGTTGTCGAAAGAAAGCATTGCCTCCGTTCTGTTTTGATTTTTGTGGAAATAATTTTCAGGTAAATAAATAAAATATTTAGGTATTTTAAATCTTCTATTTAGGATTGAATATTTTTCTATTTTACATTTTATCCAAAACTTCATTCTAAGCATATTAATCATTTCTATACGGAGCATAAGTGAGGTGTTCCACCACTTCTCTCTCATCTATCGGTCAATCCCTCCAAATCTCTCTTAAACATTCTTGTAGGATTAACTAGTAGGATTAATCTTGATTGACGAATGCATTATTAAAATTAAAGTTTCTCTTCACTAAAATGAATTTTTGATTATATCAAGACGAATTTGATTAACACAATTAAATTTTAATTAAAAAATATTAATAATCATTTTTTAAATTAAGAAATTAGAGAAATCTCATCGATTATGTCTTTACTATTTACCAGAAATATTTGATTGTTTTAGTCAACAATACGGTCAGAACTTTATTTAATTTTATTTTTCCTTTTTTATTATTAAATGTGAACAGATTCTTCAATAATTAAGCACTTTTTCCTCCTTCTGCGCCAAGAAATTTACAAATGAGAGAAGATTCTAATGGAATTCGAAAATTTTGTTTTGCATTTGAGAATCCTAAAAATACTGTAAAAATGCCTTCTTTTGTTGTACATATGCAAGAAATGAATGAAATGACTGGAATTGGAACAATGTTAGAAATTTATTATTATTAAGTCCAGGAAAATAATATATATTTTCCGGAATTTTTATTTTATATAAGAGTTGGAATCTAATAAATTTAAAAATTAAAATATTTAGGAATAGAGATGCTGCAGTTGAGGAATTTAGAAAACTTCGTAGAAGGCGTGACAATGAATCTAGAGTATATGGGGTCACTTTAATTAAAGAATTAAGAGGAGGTGGAACTAAACCTGTACTTATTACAAAAATAATTGTTTCTAGCAATGAAAGGGTACAGAAAATTTCTAAAATTTTATTTAAAACGAAATCATTTTAAGGGAACCAATTCTGAAATTTGTGTGCCATTAGATAATACAAACAAATTAAAATCAACATATCTAGTCTATGTAGAAGCTAGTAATGATTATGGCACTTCAGAACCAAGCAAATCATTTTTACTTACTGAAGATGGAATAATGCATCCAGCAAAATAATTAAAAATGAAAAAAAGATTTTTTGTTTTATTTTAAAGATTTTATCAATTTTTATATTTAAATAAAAAGAATATTCTTTTCTTTTTAAAAAAAGAATATTCTTTTTTTATTCTTTTTATATTTAAATAAAAAGAATAAGAATTATTAAAAAACAATGAGATGTAATTAAAAAAGCAAAAAAGTAGGCAGATTTAAATAAAAAGTAAAATGCACATTTTTAAGAGTTTTTATTTTCCGGTTAAAATATTTAATTAAAAATGTGTCCATAAAACATAATTAATATTTTTTACCAGAAAATAAATTAATTTACAAAAATTATGGCAAGGCAATTAAAAAAAAAGTTTAAGTTATAGGGGCAAACAATAAAGTAGGATTTTAGGAAAAAAATAGAAAGAATTGTTTAAATGCAATTAAATAAAGGGTAAAAAAAGAAAAGATTTTTTAATTTACATTTCACCTCTCCTCTTATACAACAATAAAATCTAGCCTAATCGAATAAATCGTTTACTTCTGTATTTATGTCGAGTTGACAAATCATTAAATAATTTAGAGGCATCAGGCAATCCACTTTTAAATTGTTGAAGACATTGATGGAAAGAAACTTCTTCCAAATTATTTTCTAATCGAGCAGAAACACCCAAACGACCTTGTTCAAAATATAATTGTGCAGATGTTGGGTCAAGACCACATCTTGTAGGTAATTGAATGCCTGACTGGTAAATAAGTGGTTCGAGTTCTCGTTGCAACAATGGCCACATATCCTCAGCAATTAAATCTAAAAAATGGAAGATTTTTAAATTGTTTTCTAGGAGAATTAGTAAATTAAAATATGATCGAGAGGTCTAAAAAACTTTTTAAATTATGAAAAACTAAATTTCTCGACCTTCTCCAAATTAAAAAGAAAAACCTCACCTTGTATTAATTGTTCAACAGCTCCATATAATTCTGACGGGAAAGCACTTTCTTTTTGAACCTCTACTTTTCGTTCCATAAGTTCCAAATGTGTACGGAAAATTCCATTTTGTATTTGAGGGACTAATTTAAGTTGAAGAAGCATTGAAAGATCAATTGCTGTACGGCGCTTGCCAGAATGACCCAAAGTTGGATTTAATACTGCAGCTGTTATGCGATTATTACTAAAAAAGTTTTTTATTAATTTGTTGATTTTTAATTAATTTTCCAAGAAAGGAACATTTATTCAAAAAATCTATTAACGCCTTAAATAAATTTCCCTCGCTAAAAATGAGGGGGATTTATGGGATGATTGAAAATATTTAAATCAAAATTCAAAAAATTAACAAAAAAAACATTTACCTTCTAATGATGATTGATTTATCTGCAAGAATTTGAACATGTGGAAGGCCATTAGAACTTATATTGAAAAGGAAGAAACAGTGCGGGCAAACAACCTTAAAAATCAAAGTTGAAATTAAAGATATTTTAAAAAATATTAAAACCTCAAAAAAGTCGAGTGTTTCTTTTGGAAGTCGAGGACTATTTAATTGAATACTCTAAAAAAATCAAACTTAAAAAATAAAAAACCAATAAATCAACTTCATTAATCCATTGAGTATCCCAACGAAATTGTTTTAGCAAATCATTAATTAATCGATCCTCTACCCAAATTAGAATTGCTTCACTAACTGAAGATGAATTGAAATCAGCCAAGGGAGAAGGTTGCATTCTATTAGAAAATAAAAAATGCAAATAACAAATGGTGTTTAAAGGATTTGGTTTAATTTTTTTAGAACGAACAAAAATTAATTTCGGATCAGAACCGTGGGTTTTAATTGGTTTTCAACCCTTATATTATTTAAGAGTAAAAAAATTGATCGAAATTAAATTTTTACTTGTGAACAAAAAAAAATAAATTTTCTTACTTTTGACCATTTTGTCGTGTTTTCTCCTCGTCATTTTGCAATTTTTTAATTTCCGTTTCATTAAAATGTAAACCATCAGTATCATCCAAAGAAGTATGTGCAGTAGTTGGAACCTCATCAACTTTCCATTCCATAACGACCTTTAAAAATATTTTGAAAATTATTTAAAATTAATTAACCGTGACAGCAATTTGATTGGCAACTGCAGTAATTGAATTAATACGCGAGCGAAGAATAACTCGGTCATTTTGTAAGTGACGAATAAATTTGTCCGGGATTAACATTTTGAATGGTAATTCACTTAAAAATTAATTTTTAGATTAAAAAATTTATAAGATGTTTACATGCTAAACTCTCTTCGCAAATGAACAACAGCAATTTGTAACATATCACAAACTTTATCTCTAATCATTCCATTAGATAAAGTCTTCCCAAAAGCATTCAAAACAGTATTTAAAAGGTAAGTTCGTTCAACGCCAAAATTGACGTTTTTCAATTCAATAGAACAATTCTCCATGAAAAGAGAGGCTGGCTGTTCAACTCGAAGTTGAAGAAAGGCATGTTTAACCTATTAAAATTGATTTAAATTTTTAACTTGCAAACATTTGAAATAAAAACAAAAATATAAGAAAAAGGGGAGACCCGAATTTTATATTCTCCGTTTTTATCCCCACATCGCAAAAGACAACGGTAAATTCTCTCAAAACCGTTCGAATAAATTACTTTTATCGTTTATTTAATTACGGAAAAATTGCTGAACCAAAGTTCAAAAATTAAAGAAAAAAAATACCTCAACATCCACCACCACATTCTTGCGATCAAGAAAAAATAAAGGGAGAGAAGCATCATTTACAAGAGTTGAAGAATTTAAACTTAAATGTCGAGCCTCCGCTTCAATTATTTTATCACTTGGAAAACGCACATTTAAAGAGCCTAAAAATATTTTTAAGGATATTTTACATTTTTTACCTATTGAAACACGATTCTTGGAATTGAGTTTAACAACATCATGAAACCAAACATCTTCAGCACTTTGCAATTTTAGTTTAATTAAATGTGGTGAACGAAGTTGATATTCCATAGCACTACGGACTAACTAAAATTTAATTTTGAATTTAAAAAATTCAACTCGACTTTTGATAGCTAACAAACCAAGCCCCGACTGTAAGAAAAATTTGAATGCTAACAAAAAGGACCTTCCGGACATTTTTTACTTATTGAAACACTTTTCACCTATTGTTATTCCGGAGGGCTAAAATAACTTTAACATTTCGCACCTTTGTAGCAGCAGAATCTCCAACAGACATTCCAATATCGGCATCATCCTTGCTAAGATAACTGGCAGATGAAACGCAGAAAAGAAGTCCAAAAATAAAATGCGACAAGAGCATAATTTTTAGTTCAATTTCAACAATTTAGATAAACATGATCCTAAATTTTAATAATTCTTAGGTAATTAATTCTTAAGACTTACAAAACTAAATATAAATTATGTTTGCAAACATATAAAATAACAATAAAGACAAATATGAAATAATTTTATACTCGTATTTAAAAATTACTAAAAATCATATAAAATGTAAATAATGCTCATTAGAAATTAAGATTAAAACTTTTTCTAAAAAATATAATTAACCGTTCAGGGTCAAAAATAGTCACAATTAAATGATAGTAATAAAAAAAGTTATGTAAATTTTTTTAATCCTATATAGTGATTTACTATCATTTATTTATGATGGGCAAAAAATGCAAACCGATTGACCAAAATTAATCTACAAATTTAATCATTATGATTCATACTTTTTTCCTCTTCTGGAATAACTGTAATTCGATGATTTTTTTCTTCTTCATTTATATTATTCATAGCTGTTAACCGTTCTCCTTCCGTTTCTTCTTCCGTAACCAATGGAATACTAGCAGTTCTTTCATTTAAAGTTTCGGAAGAGGATGGAAGTTGTGGAGGAATTTCTGTTGTTTTTGTCATTTCATCTTCTTGTGTTGCTGCAGATAATGTCGGTGTCTCACCATTACTAATTGTTGTGGGTACCGTGAAACTTGTCAATTCTCCATATGAATGATATTGTTCACGAAGAGCAGACAAAGCTTAAAAAATCAAAATTTTAATATAAAACCCAATTAAAAATCACCACTAGGCAACTGCAATTGTGAAAGTTTACGTCCTTCAATACTCAGAGTTCGCTTGCGCAATCCCATCTCTCCATGAGGTGAAGTTGGAGTCGAATAATATGCTTCCAACAAAGCGTTAGACAAAAGATTTGCAACACCTCTGTCCATAAAGGCGCCAGAAATTCCAAAAAGAACATTCTATAATTTATAAACTATGTTTCTTTTAAAAACAAAACACTTACAGTTTTTGCTGGATATTCATAACAGTCATCTTGTATAATTCTTTCAATACATTTCTTCATGTCACTAATTAATGAGTCAATTACATCTCCACGCGTTTGATGAAGAGAAATACAAAAACGAAGAGCATTAGGATTCTAAATTTTTTTAAATTAATAAAAAGTCAATTAAAAGAATAAACCTGCAGAAACGTAAAGCTCCATCCCAAATCATGCATTTCATCACCCAATGCATGTATTTTTATTTTTGAAGAGTTTTTGTTTCTAATCGCAATCACAGGACCTAAAGGTTCTCCCAAAACCTCCAAATGATCAGACATTTCTTCCTCAATTCTATGCTTCAGCATTCTTGATGTGTCCATTACTCGTTGAGTTCTTTCAACATAACCAAGTCTTCCCATATAAAGTAATGAAGCCCAAGTTAATGCAATTAGAAGTCCAGGACGAGAACCATCAAGTGTAACAGAAGTGTAAATACCGCCTGGCCAATCGACGTTAGAATAGCTTTGACATTGAAGTAATTCTTGATCTCGGTAGAGAATGACGCTTGATCCAACAGGACAGTAGCCATACTATGAAAAATATGAGTCAATTAAATGTATGAACCTATTATTTTAAGTCTTACCTTGTGTAAATCAACATTAATTGAAGAAACACCAGAAATTCGAAAATCAAACATTGGCGCTGGATAATCACATTGTTCCAGGAAAGGAATTATAAAACCACCAATTGTCGCGTCTACATGGACAGGCACTCCAAAGCGAACTCCCAGCTAAAAATATCAGAATACTTATTTACAAGTAAACACTAAATTGAAAAACCTGAGCAATTTCTTCAATATTATCCATTACACCATTAACATAAGAAGGAGCACTTGCAACTATCTGAAAGAACGAGTAAATTACAAAAATATTTTTAAAGAAAACCATGCATGTCTCGTGACCAATTGCTCTTTTAATTGCACCAATATTTGCTTCAAATTTACTTCCAGTTTTGACACGGACTGCTCGCATTCTTTAAAAAATAAATTCAATTAGTATTTTAAAAATTACCCCAATAATTTAGCAGCCTTTAAGAATGCAATATGTGCATTTGGACAAACAACCATTTCTGGCTTTCGTATTCCTTTTTTGTATGCACTATTTCGGTAAGCTAGTAAAATGGAAGTTATGTATCAAAGTAAAGATTGAATGTACCGAGACAAGCAAGGATAATTGATTCAGAACCTATAAAAATTTAATTTTTATGAGTTAAGAAAATTCCAAAAATATTACCGCTCGTTGTCAAAACACCACAGCTCTTATCCAAACCATGAAAAAGGCTACAAAGAATTCGTATAGATTCTGCTTCCATTTTCCGAGCAGAAGGAAATACCTCAGGAAATGCAACATTTGTGAAGGAATAAAGCTCAAAAATCTGAAAATAAAATTTAATTTGATTTTAGAATATATCCGTATTAGATTGAACGAGACCCGAGCCATAATTTTTAGGCGTTACTGGGTTTTCTTGAATCCCAGTCTTTAAAAACCAGGATCTTTAAAAACAAATAGGCATTTTACTTGTTTTAGTAGTCGTTGATAATTTCCGTCTTCGTCTTCAATGCCAAACATTGAACCGCATAAATGTCCACGTTCAAACAGAATTCCACCCATTGTTTTGTAGGAAGTCGCCTCACGAATAATGTCATCGGCTGGCAACCCACGGTCAGGCAAATATTTATAAAATTCTTTAAGTCGATCAGCTCGATGTATTCTATCTTTTAAAGATAAAAAAGGTACCATGTTACTAAAAATGCTTTTTATACCTTCAAACTCCTTGTAGGTAAGTTCCTGCCCCTCGTCCAATTTCTTTCGATACATAGGCAAATTATTTAACATTTCAGACCACTAAAAATTAGTTTTCGAAGTAAAAGACATTCACAATTTAAACTAAAATACGTACCGCCCTACGAAATGAGACAACCTCCTCAAACTTTAGTACCTTCCGCACCCATTGCACAAAAAGCAGCAAAGCCAAGGTGTACATAACAATTTGCCACTGTTCAAGATGATCTAATCGACGATTTCTAAAATTCATTTAAATTTTCTAACGACATGAATATTGCCCGACCTCAATTCCATCCCTCCCACTTTTTCCCCTCATAACGTCTCAATTGGAATCAATCCCAATCCCAAGACACAGATAAGATCTAATATACTTACACATTTAATCTAATCTCGTCCACCAAATGGGCCACAACGCGCCAAGGCGTTTGATCCAAATCCATGAGCACAGGATAATTAGCTACCTTTACTTTTAAATAGCGAAAATTGTAAATAAAAATGTAATTATTTGATAGAACAATTTTCAAAGGAATAAGGTGAATTTTATAATTTAAATTTTAAGATCGTTTACGCATAACAGAAAATATATCTAAATATTGTTGAGCTGTATCAATAGCAGTATAATTATCTGGTTGAGAATGTTGTTTTCTGATAATTTCAGGGGTTTTTAAAGCATAGTCGGGAAAGAAAATGTCAATAATCTCTTGTAAAAGTTCATGGCATTGCATGACAATATTGGAGGCAGCATATTCAATTTCAACAATTGTACCCTAAAATAAACTTAATTTAATCAAAAATTTATTTAAAACAAAAACCTTGACAGAAGAGCCTAAAGTAACTGTCCCAACTCTAAGACGGAAATCCTTTAGATGGTACTCATTCCCAACGACTTCAAACTTTGTTGGTTCAACCGTTAGTCCAGCACTTTGAAATTTATCTAATTGAAGCTCAAAACCTTTATCAGCAGTAGCGCGTGGTGCTGCTGAAGATCGGGTTGCGGTTGGTCTTTCGGCACTCCCACTTTCAGATGCTGGTTGTGAATCAGGTTTGTTTGCATTTATAATAAAAGCACTGTCAGGGAAATTTGAATGGTGAATGACGTAAAAACCACTTATCTAAATAACAAAATTTAAAAATATTTTTAAAGGTTTAAAAATAACCAGTGTAGCAATATGTTGTTGTGGCCGATACCAAATACAATCAACTCGAAAATGTTTGGAAGTATATGGAGGCGCGACGGCGCCCGCTTGCTCAAATATCATTTCCTTAAATTGAAAAAATGAAGTGATTAAAAGCAATTTTTAAATAACAATTAGATAACTTACAATCGCTCGTTCGCCTTGAGTGGTTTCAAAGACCCTGTAAAAGTAATACATTCAAATCAAAAACTACATATTTAATTTACCAAGCGACTCCCATTTTCGAAGAATCAAAAGATATCTTGGCAAAAATTGTATTAATTATAAAAAATTATAGTAATATGCAAAAATATCTGGTTTTATTTAAAACCTCACACTACACAAGTCACCAAATAATAATGAAAATTTATAAAAACTTCATACGAGATATATAACAAATCAAGAAATTGGCTATTGTACTGTTTAAAACTGATCTGAAATGAAAATACTAGATTATTTTTTTATTTCCGAAATACATAGGTGAATTAATAAACAGCACAAAACCAAAAGAAAATCAATTTATATAAATCAAATGGGTCAATAAGTAAAAAAATTTTTTAAAGAGTGCCAAAAAATAAAATTCTTGATTTAAAAAATCCCGCAGTCAATTGCATATTGAAAAACAGCAGCATGAAATTTTGATAATTATAATAAAAACGAGGATCATGTCAAAAATTGAGCCTAAATAATTGGATGTCCTTATTAGATAAAATAACTAAAACCTACCAATTCTTAAAGCAAATAACACCAACAAATTACCAAATATGAGTCTCACGGATTTCACTAATCACCATATTCGCTTTGTTTAACGCCTAAAAATTTAAAAATAATTTTAACTAGTGCTTCAAAATAACCGTAAGCATCTCAGCAGATTCCGCACGTTTTTGTGTGATAGCATCGCTTTCCGCAAGAAGAGTATTTAAGTCATCCGCATTATATAAACGACGAACCAACTCACTCTGAAGATTTTCCTAAAAAACAAAATTTAACTAAATAAGAAAAGAACTTTAAACCTTAACATTATTAACAAGAAAATTCATAATTGCTTTCGGAACTAAATCCTGAATAGATTTACGGACAATTATGAAATAGCCTTTGATTAAACGCTCTGTAATAAGATAAAATTAAAGTTTATAAGCAAAACATAAACAAACCAATAACAGCAATATCACGCTTCTCTCTAACTGACAAAGGACGTCTAACAGTTTTGTCAGTACGAGTCAAAACGCCCGCCGACCCATCACCATTATCCATTCCAAGATCAGAATCATCCTCAACTTTGTTTGCATTGCGATTGAACCAGTAAGTCGGGTGAAGTTTTTTGAGATTCACTTTATTTTGAATGTCAGCATAAAACGCAGATTCACCAAAAACATTAGTCGGACCATTTGTACCATTCTCCAAATTAGGCAACGAGGCTGTAGTTGTTTTACCATCAGCAGCTTCAGATGCAGGCACTTTCTTTAAAAAGGAAAAATATTTTATCAAAAAATCAAAAGGAAAGACAAAAAGATTAGTAATACCTCTGTAATCATTGCCATAGATTCGTCAGAAGATGCCCCTTGTAGAGAATTTATAAGAGAAGCATCAGAGGCAAATTCAGGATGTTTAGTATTTATGTAAGCCAATTGAATGGAAACAAGATTCGAAACAAACCTTTAAATTAAAATAAAAATATTATATGTATAATGTTAATGTACAAAACTCTTTAGTGGGAGGAAGCCTATCACTAAGAACATGATTGATCACTTCATGGATACGCTCATACAAATGCGGAAAGCGTTGCATTTCCTGTTGAACTTCTAAGAAAATTAATTTTTTTAAAAATATTCATTAAAAATAAACCAATTCCACAATGCTGGACTATACGAAGCATTTCCTCATAAACCAAATCAACACAAGTAATAGCAGGTTCCTCAAGTCTCTCAATCTGCTTTTTCACCAACAATTCAAAACTAACCTCAGGAATGAACAAAGAAGGCCGTAAACCCTAAAAACAAAAGTTCAATGTATTAATAAAGTTATAAAGTTAAAGTACAGTAGCATTTCGAATCGCAGTCAAAACATCCAATTTATTTAAATTTTCAAGAGGGTCAAAGCATTCGAGTGCACGAGTAAATGTCTCATGAAAAATATAACAAATCCTAGCGCCACCACACAACTCCGTAGTCTCAATATTTCTTGCAGTACCATCAATTGTTGAATTATAAGCAGTAGCAAAGTGAGTAATTATATGAAGCAGGGTACGATTTTTGTCAATAACTGCCTCACCAAAACTACGTAAAATCGTTTGACAGTGCACCATTAAAGTATTGATCTAAAAGGAATAGAAAGTAGGGAAAAGTTTAAAAATACAAACTCGAAGTTTCAACTGTGGAAGGCACTCCCTGATATGATGCTGAAAATAAATAAGTTTAAGGGCAAAAGGATAGATAAAAATAACCATAAGAAGACGATTAAGTGTTTTTGTCAAATAAGGAACTCCGTTTTGAGAAGCCAATGTTGGATATTTGGTTTGTAAAAATTTTGATTCATCTTTAAGACAATCCTTAATTGACTTGTTTGCAATGATGTCTGCTTGAGAACGGTTGACACTATAAATAGAATAAAATAATTTAAAGCAAAGATAATCGCAACTTATTAATATTATTATATGTATAAAGATTGAAGTTCTATCAAAAAAAAATGCAAAAAGAAACTTACATTCCAATAATCCCAAGCTTCACTGGTACCAATCTCCCTGTAAGAACATCCATAGCATCAGTTCCCTGATCCATCAAGTCAAGTTTTGTCAAAAGAACGAGAGTTCTATTCCCTAAAATTAAATTTAAATGTGCATTAAAATTAAATTTTATACCTTCCTTGTCAACTTCTCTTGCAATTTTAAGAGATTCACTAGTCGCAAAGTCTTGATTAGCAGGCATGACCGAAAGAATTATTGAATTCGGATTCGAGATGTAACCAAAAAGCATCTTCCGAATTTGCAACTGGAATTATTTATTTTAAATTTTCTAACGTTGAATAAATTAACCTCAATATCAGCCGGTTGATCACCAACTGGAACCTTTGTAATACCTGGCAAATCGACAAGACTGAGATTAACTACATTGTGCGAATAAATTGTCAGAGTGATTGCAACAGAAGAAATGCCCTTATTGCTTAAACGAATATTTAAGATGAATTAATAAACTAATTGTAAGAAAACCTTCCAGTCACACGTTCAGTCTCGCGTTCAATTTCTTGTCGAACCTCCTGAAAACAAATTTTAAATTTTCAGTGAAGGATAATGAAATAATACATCAAAATTCGTATAAATAACTCCTGGTGCATGTCCAAATTCAGCCCATTCATCAAGTGCCGGAGCTTAAAATAAAACAATTAAAATAAAGAACTAGCTAAAACCTTTCTTCTGTTCACGTAATGCACTTTTTAATGGTGAATGCGATAAATGAAGAATGAGTGGCCGTCGAGTAACAATACCAGTACCTCTCGGAAGGAAGTCACGCCCAACAATCCCTTCAATTGCCGAACTTTTACCAGAACTCTAAATAAATAATTATAAACAGAATGTGTTTATTCAAACCTGAGAACCAATCACAACAATTTGCGGAAGCTCAACATCAGCTCCACGGCACCCAATAGTCGCAAAAACATCTAAAAACAATAAGATTTTTCTCTAGTGTTAGTCTAAATAACCTTGTAATTTGCTAATAACTGGAATAAGAGACTCCATTTATATCAAATTTAATAAGCAAGTTTTAAATTTTCCTAAAAATTAATAAGGTTATTTTTAGAAACTGTTGATTATAATTAATGTCAACAAAAAGAAAAATATCGGAATTTAAAGCAAGAAAAAGTAAAATTAGAATATCAAGCCAATTGAGTCTGAGAAAAAGAAAATTGAGTCTCTTTTTCTAAAGTATTTAATAGTAACGAAATAATGGAGAGGTTTTCAATTTTTAATCCACTTACCTAATTCATTAAACTTTCGTTTTTATTGACCACTTTTATTTTTATTCATTTGTTAGAATCATTCTTTGCCACAAGAGAATTCTTTTATTTTTACTGATGTACTAAATTAGATAAGAAAATAGATTTAATGAGAATGTTTGTATTTAAATCCTCTTAAAAAATTAAATCGTTTTGTGAATAAAATGTGAACGATCTTATACATATTTATATGAATGCTAGGGAAAAGCAAAACCTTTTTAAAAGTGAATAAATTAAAAATAAATTGCATAAAGTTGAAGAAAAATAAATATCGCTTTAATGTCAATTTGAATAGGAATTACACTTTTTGACAGTGAATAAATTTAATTTAAGTATTTTGTTTGTAACAAATCATTTCTAAATAGCATCTGTGGAAGGGAAATTAGCAGAAAGTGATTATTTTATTATAAAATCATTAAAAGGGCTTTACTTCGTTACAACCTTTTGTATCAACTAAAAATTGAGTATGGCGAATGTTTTTGTCAGATTATATTGTTTCGGTATTTTTCTAAACTTTGAATGGCTCAAACATACCATAAGCATTTATTCTAACAATATTCAACTCTTTCATTTACGATATAAATAGTCAAAAAATTATTTACTTAATCCTATCAAAAAAAAAAACTTTCTTTTCACCAAATCCTATCCAAAAATTTCTTCCAATTCTCAATGGTTCTTCTCACGTCGCCATCTCTCATGTTCTTTTTTGGCATAATCATAGACCAAATAATAAATCGTTCCAGGCAAAGCCCACATCCACCAGTGACGGGCTTGCTCCCTTATTGGCTAAATTTTAAAAAACTAAATTAAAACAAACGACAAAATTATTAAGAATTTTAAGAAATGTCATCTGCTTATCAGCAAAATTCAAAAACTCTAACCTTCCAACATCCATAGAAGAATCCCTTCCAAGCTTTTTGTTCGTTTGGTGCCAAACCAATTCTATAGAAGCCATATGCCTACAATCAAAATAAATTAATTTGATGTTATATTAGAAATATGAAAACCTTCGTAAATTTGCCCAATTCTTGTCCAATACCACCGGCCATCCGAGGATTTGTGAAACGCATTCCAATAGATTTCGATGAATCTTCAAAGCTATCAAATAATCTTAATTTAGAAATTAAGAGAAAATTATTTAATATTTAAAATATAATAGAGAATTTAAACAAATATAACAGGAAATCTTTTACAAGTTTTTAATAGCAAATTTAAGCAAAATAAATTAAACAGAATAAATATTTAAAATCTTTTCAAAAATAAATTCAAATCTTATCCTCCTGAATTTTCTATTCTATTATACCTTTCTCTTCCAATTCAGTTAATATATTTTCTGCATCCTTAAAAAATTAAAATTTAAAATAAAATTTATAGAAACTTACATTCAAAATTTCGCTTGAAAAACCAACAATTTGAGCAATACTTAATCCAAATGATTTTTGTGCAACACCAGGCATTATTTGAAACAAAATAACCAACTTTCCATCCTCAACAAATGTGTCCATTCGACAATTCTTTACTTTCTCAGGATAACGTTTTTCCAATTCTGAGATTTCATGAAAATGTGTTGCAAATAAAGTAAAGCAATTTAAACGACAAATTATATCTCTAAATAGATTTTTTTTATTTTTTTAAACAAAAAATATTTACTCAGAAATTGCCCATGCCAATCCAAAACCATCATAAGTACTTGTACCTCGTCCAAGTTCATCAATTAATATAAGAGAATTTGGTGTTGCTCGTTCCAAAATTGTTGCACAATCCATCATTTCTGCCATAAATCTATATTTTAATTAACAGATTTTAATTAAACAAAAATGAAAAACTCACGTTGAAATCCCTTTGAATTGAAAATCACCTGCTCCAACTCTAAAAAATATTTTCGCTTCAAATAACTTTTCCAATAAATTTTTTTAAACCTTGTAAAAATTCCATCTACTATTGAAAAGCTCGCCATCTCACAAGGCACAAAACATCCAATTTGTCCAAGAAGAATAGTTAAAGCTGCAGCCTTTAAATAAGTACTTTTTCCTCCCATATTCGCTCCTTTAAAAGTTCTTAAATTAAAAACTGCCATATTTAGCTGAATAAAAACCTACCTGTAAGTATCATAAAACAAGCAGAATTTTGTCCATCATTGTTTCGACCACCAAGTTGAACATCATTGGGTATAAAATGCATATTTGGAAGTCGTTCAACCGTAGGGTGTCGACATTTACGCAAATCCAGCACACCCATTCCTTAAAGATTAAACGAGTTTCTTACAATTAGAATGTAAAAATCATTTAAACAAAAGACAGGCATATTTGTTTTTATCTATTTTACTTTCAAAAAACCTTTTTCAAGAATTTTTGGTCGAACATAGGGAGTTGCTGAGCTAGCAGTTACTATTGAAAATGCAGTTAAAACATCTAGAAAACCAATACAACCATCCAATGATTTAAATGCTGGTACATAACCGGCTGAAAAAATATAATTAAAGAAGTCTAGAAAACTAAAAAACCGCAAGTTGTAATAACAATTTTTGTTAATTCTTGTTGACTTGATTCGTAAGAAAGAAGTAATTCCAAATATTGTGTATTAAGTTGATCAAGTTTAGATGTAGAAAAACGAACTCCTCCTCCTTTAGTGCTGTCAATAACACGAACGCCATTCACAGAGCGAAGTGAGCCTTCAGACTAGAAATTTTAAATAGAAAACTATAAAAAATATTAAAATCAAGTTTAGATGTTTTAGAATGCCTCAAGGTTACTTTTATCAAGAAAGAAAAATACCTTTAAAGTGACCCGCAAGAAAAATCCCAATTCAGAATTAGATTCCAGTTTTACTTCACATTTTGCATTATCTGCCATTTTTTTACGAAAATTTTGGGCTTCTTCATTCATTACATCAATTTTTGCACTAATTTCTTTTAATTTTGGATCAATATTTGGTTGAATTCTGTGTTGTCCATTTTGTTCAAAATAATAAAAATCAAGTGTATTTTCAATTAATTGAGCAAATCGGCGTAATTCAATAACGCTTTGTTGGATTTTTACCTTTAAATCAAAATAATTAAAAGATTTTTGAAAGGAAACTAACCAAAATTAATTCATTTATTGAAAGCCAAATCCTTTCATTTACGCAAGTTTGCATTGAAGACAATAGAGAATCTATCCTTCTAATTAGGATAACCATTTGATAGAGTCGATAACAATCCTTAAAAATAATTTATAAAATTTTTTATTTTAAAATTTAAATTACCGATAATGTTGCCTTTCCTTGTTCTAATTTACGAGCTAAAAGCCCAATATCAGGCAAACGTCGAAGCATATTTTCATGCAGAGATTGTCGAACAGCAGGATTTGAGCACAAAGCCTCCACAACATCCAGTCTTTGCTCAATCTGAGGAAGAGAAAGAAGTGGATGACAAAGCCAATCACCTTAAAAATAAATTTTCTGAATTTGTAGAAAAACATACGAATTAAACGTTTCCCCGAAGATGAGCGGCAACGATTTAAATGCTCGTGTAATGTAATCGACGCTCCGCAATGATTTTCTATCCCAATAGAAAAAATATCCAAAGCTTGTTGAGCTGTTGAGTCAAAATGCATGGAAAAGTCTTCATTATTTGAATTCATATTTTCTTTTCGGTTATTTTCTCAATTCATTAAATTTTATAATTATTTTCTAAACAAAAATTTTAAACATAAAATTGACAAATACATACCAATATTTAAAAAATATGTAAGATAATAGAAACAAAAAATATATAGTCGTTTATCGTGAGACAAAAAAATAAATTAAATGGATTTAAATAAATTAGAGAAATTTAAATCAAAAAAGATTCTTTCCAAAAAATCAAAGCAGCACAAGCAAAACCAAGCAATCGACAATTCAAATCCATAATCGCACTTCCCTACAAATTTGAATGTTAAACTTTAGAAAATAAATTGTAAATAATACTTAATTGGAAAGACGACGCCCAACAAAACCAATAACAAGCCCAGCAGAAACCACAGACAATCCCACAACAACTGATGGACGCGGAGGACGTTGCAACCAAAATGAGACACCAACAAAAATGGAAAGCCCAGTAGAAAATACCATTGCAGACAATCCAATCGCAGCATCCAAATAAGAAACTCGGCTACCAGACGAAGGTCTCGGAGAATCAGGCAACCAAGGCGATTCCAACACTAAAATAGTTCTGCATTAAAAAATTAAAAAATAACCTTTTGAGAGCAACATCCATTCATTAAAGTCTTGAGAGGCCGAACGACGTACTTTCGCGATAGAAAGTGAAATAAGATGAGCAATTTTCGCTCGTTTACTTCGGAATTCACTAACAACCTAAAAATGGTTAAATTTTATTCAATTAGTTGGCACGTAAGTTAATGGAAAATTTTCGATTGTTTATATCGATTAGTTTAAAAAAAGGTAAAGTAATTTGTTTCCCTTACTGTTCAAATTTTATTTTAATTTTTTTTTAAATTTATTATACCGATCCTTCGACATTCCATTCAGTGTTACTTTCTTCCAGCGACTAAAATAATTAAATTATAATTCATAGTTCGCTTTTAACTAATAAAACCTGACGAATTTCATCATTCCTCAATGCATAGGATGAGAAGCTAGAGTACATATCTTTAAATAATTTTTTAATCAAAAGTTTCTGATGGATTCAAATCCATAAATTAATTTAAAAACTACAATCAAATGCAACGATAGCTCTCATCAGAAGAGTCACATGAAAACGTTCTTCCCCTCCCATAAGAAGTCGCACATGTTCTTCAACACCATTGAGGCGTTTGATAATCTCACGCTTTCCCTAAATAATAAAATATGTTATCAAAGTTTAAAACAAATTATCTTTATAAAAATGATAAAAAGTGCAAAGAAATAAATCCTCTTATTTGGAACTACATAAATTCCGAATAAATATCAAAAACTTACAAGCTTAAAACCATTTTTTACAAGGACAATCCAATTTCTTTGAAATTTAACAACAAAAAAATCAAAATCTCTAGATATTCTAATAACACCCCATTTAATGTCGAAAGTAATAAAATTTATAATTTCCGACAATAATTCGATAGGTAAACATATTTTGTTTTTCATTGAAAGTGGGCATAAATTCAATGGGAAAACCCATAATGTTGGGGGGGGGCATTTGAGTCGGTTACACAGCATAAATACTTAATATATCCAGAGAGCTAGCTAATATTTGTGAGACAAATATTAATCCAAATTATGTTTAAATATACCTCTGTAAGTCCCTCCGTTGCTTGAATTTGATTGTGTTCCATAATTAAACGTAGTCAAGTAAATTGAAATTATGTATGTAGAAATTAATTTTTGAATGTATAAATTAATCTATGAAATCGTTTATAATTGAAAAATATTTTAAGAATAAGAAGGGATAAGAAAGATTTAAGAATAAGAAAAATCGAATACGCAAAAATTCGTTTAATTATCCTAAGATTTCCCGATCTGACATAGAGCCCAAAGAAATTGATTTTACATTGTTTAAATAAATTAATAGTGTTAAATAAAAATCTGATATGTATTAAATAAAAATCGCGGGCAAATTACAATTTCCGAAAATCAGTTTAAATACAATTTGAAATAAAACAAAAAATTTCAGCCCTCGTTAGAAATCTTAGATTAGCACATGGAAAAATTGTGCAATTCGGAATATTTATTAGTTAGATGAATCCTTAAGCAATGGCTTGCAGAAAAGGAAATAAAAATCAGAGAATATGTAACAGAAACTTTTAAAAGTCGGGGGATAACGTAATAGAACCGAATGGAATCGGAAATCGAAATCATTACAGCTTTGAAAAGAAGAATGATTTCTAAATATAAACGAAAAGGAATTTAAAAATCAAGGCTAAGTTTGTCGGAAGATACGATTATCAGACAGACAACAAAAACTATTTAACAATAGACATAAGAAGTGAAGAGAAAAACCAAAATAGGAAAACGTCAATAATAACAGACAAATAAAGTGCTGAATAATTTTATAAAAATAAAGTTATCATTTTTAAAATAAATCATGATGCCAAACTTAACGAAAATGCCAAATTTAGAAATGAAATGAATACCAATTTACCATAACCTAGTTTGAGTCCCTAGGCCGCCCATAACTTTTTTGGTTTTCTACCTATTCGAATAAATCGAATAAATTCATCATTCCATTTTAGTTGTAAATTAGAGTGGTAAATTTTCTTTCCAATTTTATCTTTTAGGAAAAAAAAAATGGAGCAAGGGTTACCTAAGTTAGGTAAAAAGTGAGTAGTCGAGACTAAACCAATCTCTTTCAGTTAACGTTTTCCTTTTTTCTTTAAATACTCGCGGAAACTTCTACATATAAATCAGTAATGGGCCCTGCCGCATTTGAAAACTCGGAAGACGGAAGCGGAATAGACCCATCCCTGATATAGATATTGTAACAACCCTCTAATCCCCACCATTAGAAACTGTGTTATCTAAATGTCCAAGACGAATATTAATTTTTACAGACCATCAAAAGTCAAAAAAGTAATATAAATACAATTATGAGCAAAATATTGAAAATTTATCTGTCAACTCTTCTTAGTAATGAACATGTAGTGATAAAATCTTTTTATAGTCAAATCCTTATATTCATTTGTGTCACTACTAAGGAGATTTGACTATAATATAAAATACTTTTTTTTCGTTTTATAATTATAAAAAGCTCATTGATGTTCCATTAAATCCAATATTGTGATTATCTCCACCACCTTTTCTTTTAAAACATCGCAAATAATAAAATAATAAGGCTCTATATCTCTCAGAGAATATACAATAAATACAAATATTAATACTTGCATTACATAAAACAAGCCAATTAGACCAAGGAACTAATCGAATATATAATAATCCTTGAAAATCTAATTTTTCTAATAAATTAACAGCAAATGCCTAGAAAATAAAAATTAGTAACAGAATTTCTAATTTTTTTACCAAAGTGTTGCAAAGAAGAAAGGCTATAACAATGGCAACAAGCTTGAAAAGGAAATTATTTTTTAGAAACTTTCTTAAAAATTTACCATTATAGAAGTACTTATTTCTTTAGCTAATTCTTGTTTTCTAGCACCATTTCCTTCTCGCACATTTAATTTAGCATGGATTTTGCGTGATCTAAAAAATTAAATTTTTGACATAATTATTAAGGAAAATATAAGGAATTTAAAAATTCTTTTTGGTCCTCTCAATTATTACTTCCCCTTTAGCTCTTTTAACATAATCCAAAAAATATTATCGAATATTTTAACTCACTTATGAATAGCTCCAATAACCATTGAATTAACAGCAATTAAAACAGTAAAAGGAACAACAAACATAATCTTTAAATTAATTAAAATAAATAAATATTTATTTCTCTTCTTTTTTACCAAAGTATATGCCCATTCATAAAATAATTTACGATATAATTCATTTTGCCTCAATGCAGTCATTCTAAGAACTGGTAATTCAACACCTATTGGCTCCATCCAACAAACTTGAAATGTTACCTTTAAAAAATTTTTTTTGAAATTTAAAAAAATTTTTTTATATTTTTACTTCAAAAAATCGACATATATTAAATAAAACAGCAGTCAGAATAACTCCTCCAATAATTCCTTTTACATTTCTTGCAGTTAAAACACGTCCAGATTGATATGGAAAACATACACCAATAAATCTGTGTAAAGACATTGCTACAGTCATCCAAACACTTTAAAAAATAAAAATTAATTTATTTTAAATAATTAATTAATTAAAATACCTTATAGTTTGTGCCATTGTCATAAGACCATAAAAAACGGGAGTAACATAATAACTGAAAAAAGGAACAAAAAATAAATTATATTTAGGAGTATAAATTAATCAGACATTAATTTAATTTTTCCTAAGCAGAAAAACACTTATAGAGAATGAATGTTCATTAAATAGAGGTCTAACTAAATAAATCTACTTTATATGATTAAACTAGCCTGATTGCTGTTCCAGTCCACCAAACAAGTATTTCACTTAATCGAGGTAATGTTAGAACAGAAAAAGCACCCAATAAAATAACAAAATCGCTTGTACCTTTAAATAAATTTTAAAATAATTTAAAAAATATTTATTTTACCAAGAACTAGTAAATACCAATTAACAGATTGTTTTCTCATATGTCTATTAGAAAAAATTAATATAGACATTCCATTAGCAAGTAATCCACAAAGAATAAAAGGTAATGCAAAAACACCGAGAAGCCATTTTCTATAAAATTATTTAAAATTAATTAAATAAAGAAATGATATTTTGGGGTAAAAAGGAAAGAAATTAAACGTAAGAAGAAGATATTTTTAATTATTAAAGAGAACCATGAAATTATCTTTACTTTATTAAAATTTTGGGAATTTTTAAAGATTTATTTTATTTTTATTTATTTTCTCACTCTGTAGATTCATAATAATCATAACGTTCAATACAAACAGGAGAAGAATTAATTATTTTTGTTTTGTTATTAAATAAATCTAATTGTTTTGATTGCCAATTATTATCAACATTAACAATATCATCAACAACAACAATTGAAGATGAAGGTATTTGTCCTCCATCAAATGAAGAAGAAGAAGAAAATATGTTGTTAGTTAAATTGTAAGGCGGTGAATGCATTTTTTTTGATTTAATATAAATTTCTAAAAAATTAAAAAGAATTTAATTTTAAAACAAAAAAATGGATAATTTAACAAAAAAAAGATTAAATATTTTCAATTAAACTTTAAAGGTTTTCCAAGTGAGAAAGGGCTATAAATTTAGGTGATAGCCTTGGAGTAATATAATAAAAAGGGATTTCAAAATTATGAAAAATGGAAAGGGAAGGGCCCAAAAATTTCAAAAAGAAGGGGATAAGGAAAAGAAGGACGTGAAAGTCCACTATCTAAGAAGAATTTTTTAAATCAAATTTCAATAAAAATGTTTGTGTAGCTTTTAAAATATTTTGAAAATTTAACTAAAAATATTTCTAAAAATAAAATAAAAAAAGTTTCTTTTAATTTTAAATCTATTTTTATTTATTTTTTATTAAAAAGGAAAAGTATCAATTTCAAAAACTTTTTTTTTAAATATTTATTTATTTTATGTATTTATTTTACTTTTTGTCTATTTTTAAATAAATTAAATCTAAAAATGGATTTAATTTTATTTTATTTGGAAAAAAACTTTTTTTGGAATTTTTTTAAATAAAATAATTATTTTGGCATTTATCCAAGTCCCTAAAGAGTAATTTAAATTGAGAGGGTGTTTGAGGTTTTTAAAAGATAGAATAAAATAAAATATATTTTATTAATTTTATTTACGTAAATAAATTAATAATTTGACATTTTAAAAATTATTTTTATTTATATAAAGTTTAAAAAGATTTAATTTATCCATTAGTTTAAACTTAGGAATTAAGTTTAAATAAATAAGTTTTAAATAAATAAGAGGATTATTTAAATAAATAATCTAAATAATTAATTAAAGTTTTAGCTTATTTTATATTGCCACCCCCTAAAGGGATTGGAAAATATTTAAATGTGGAGATCAAGGCTGGGAGAGCTTCCATTTTTTAATCTTGATTTTTCTCGGCCTTAATGGAAATTATTTTAATTTTTTACAAAAAATAGAGAAAACGTTAATATTAAATTTAAAATAAAATTTTTTTCTTTTTTAATTCTTAAAGAAAGTTCTCAAACTTTTAAAAACAAACTTTTATATAAACAATTTAAATTTAAAAAAAAAGTTAAATAAAAAGATATTTTTTGAAAAGATTATTTTTTTCTTTTTAAGGAAAATAAAAGTTTAAATAAATAAATAAATATTTTTAAAATAAATATATTTAAAAAAACTTTTTATTTTAAATTTTAAAAATTGTAACATTTTCTTTAAAAATCTTTAAAAAATATTATCCAATCAACGTTAACCACTAAAATGAATTTATTTAATAATTATTTTTTAAAAATGATTGATATGTAATTTTAAAAAAAAGAACGAAAATGTTTGTCAAAAAATGTGAAAATTTCATTGTTAACTTGTGGTTTTATTAGAAATGAAAGTTTTTTTTCAAAAATTATTTTGATCATTTTTATATATTAAATTGAAGAATTTAGAATGATAAGCGAAAAATGATAAATGAAAATTGGCTAAAAATAGTTGGAAATTAAAATAAAGAGATAGCTAATTATTTAAAATCATACAGTCAAATCCCTTTATAAAATTCATTATAGGAAGAGGTTCACTTTATGGAGTTGAATATATAATAAAAAATAATAAAGTGATAATTCTCTAGTTTTGGTGTAATTGTGGTTTTAGAAAATGTTTCTGGTAATAAAATAGAATTGTAGCTCTACTCCAGTTTTTGCCCAAATAATTAAAAAAATCAAAAAGAAACACTTCCTCAAATTATTAAATAATATATCGTCCCCCATAAATTATTAATCTATAAATAAGTTATTTAATAATATTTTTCGTATTATTGTGGTTATAAAAATCAAAAGATTACTTAATATTACAAAAAATCTTTTTCTAAACTTTTCTAAATTAGATAACTTAATTTAGCCACAATTAGCTAAATTAGAAAGAGGGGGAGGTATTGAG
>ABLG01000643.1:0-29542 GCA_000172435.1 Meloidogyne hapla
TTACAAAATAATTTTGTACTATTTCTCAACCCAAATAGATATTTTCTCTAAATAATCGTAGATTTTATAAGTTATTTAAAATTATTTAGTTCAATTTTAACAAGAGAAGAAGGAGATTATACTATTTTGGAATTTAAGCATTCTTCTGATTTTCTTTTTATTAATTTTTTAAAATAAAATATTCATTAAATAAATATTCTTATTATTTTTTAATTTTTCAAATTTATTTTTTAGTATTTGACTCTATCCAGCTAATTTATTCCCCATTATAGTGTCAAGTAGAAAAGAATGAAAATAGAGCCAAGAAATAGAGTAAATGGTCAAAAAGTATAGCCAATTAAGGAAGAAAAAAAGAAAAAGAATTTACAAAATTCTTCTCTCATTTATTCACTTATGGCAGCCAAATAAAGACAAAAGTAAAAGTGAGGGTGGTGGGAAATAAAGGAAATTGAAAAAGAGAATGAAAGTGGCAAAAATGCCACAAAAGATTTTAGGTTTTTTGGTTTTTATTTTCTACTCATTTATTAAATGAATCTTTTAAAATTAATTGAAAAATAAAGATTTGAGTGTGTTTTTGATACAAATTTTGATTAAATTGGATTTATTTTCCATTGGCCAATTAAATAAATTCTTTCTCCAATTCATTAATTAAATTGTTTTTATTTAACAATGATTTTAAAATAATTAAAAAGTTTAAAATTAAAAGTATTTAAATTTTGTATCAATTTTCTCGAGAGAAACTTTTAAATCCATAATAATCCTTATGTACAAATTGAGATGTATCCATTTAAGACTGCTAGTTTGAGAAATTATTAAGACATTTTTATCATATTTATCTTCATTGTTGTAAAAAAACTTTTTTTCTATTTTTTATATAAATGAAAATTTTAGTTAACATTTAGTAAAAAATTAGTAAAATTTAATATAAAAATTGTTTATTTATTGTTTATTATAATTTTATAAGATATATTTTTCTTATTAAACAACAAAAGCAAAATTTTTATTAAAATTGTTTATTTTATTGAAACCAATTTCACAAACTAGCAGTCTTAAATGTTCTTTTCCTTTTATGTTTCAATTTCTCGAAAATTTTCTTTTAACCCTTTTAGATCCTTTTATGTTTATTTCTTTCTAAAATGTTTACTTGCCTTATTTTACTTATTTTCTGTTGGTCACAATTCCAATTATTCATTTTGGGAATTTTAATTCTTTTTAAATTTATCTAAAATTAATTTTTTAATTTTTATTAGGGGGTTTGGCATCCTTTTTATCTGGCGCCAGTTTGATAGGCGCCGAAATGATCAATTTTAGTCAAAAGGGTTAGGTTTTATATGGGAACACGTTTTGGACATTTAGGCGCCGATTATATGGCGTTAGTAATTTTAGCGCTATGAAGTAGAAAAATATTTTTATAATCAAAAAATGTATTTTAATTAATTTTGTTTAAAATTTTAAATTTTCTTATTCCTTTACACTTTTTCTTTCATTTCACATTTCCTTTCCAATTCTATTACCAATTTTCTCCTTTTAGCCAAACGTCCATCTAAATATTTATATCCATGTCCATCTATTTCCTTATTTTCTTACATTTTTTACCGCCGGTGGGCACATCTTTTAAATTCTTTTATTTTTTCTCTCATTTTCTTCTTTTCCCGACTGGACCATTTCTTCCTCTTTTTTGGCTTTATTAAAATTTTGAAGAAAAAAGTGAAGGGGGAAATTACCCAACTGAAGGATTACAGAAAAACACGAGTATTTTTCTAATAAACATACAAAATTGCAAAAATGGCTAACAATATATCAGTTCTTTGGTCATTTAGAGTGAGGTTAAATTAAATAAATGACCTAAAACGGGTTTTGTGGTATAAAACTGAAAAAAATTCGTAATCACAAAATGTCTTAAAATTAAGATATTTTGGCGTAAATTAATCCAGGGCCCTTTCTAATTAACATAATTAATTAAATATAATTTCTATCAAATAAATTCCACATTTAAAAATAAAATTCAAAATAAAATAATTTTGTTAATGGATTTTTTTTCTAAAACTTTAAAATTCCATCATTTAATTTTTAAGTCTTATTCATTCACCTGAAAGAAATTTGGCTATTTTTGCTTATTTTTATTTTTCCTGCATTTTATATTTATTTAAATATTACCAAAAAGTAAATGAAGCATTTTCTTTAATATTTTTTTGAAAAAGAGAAAAAAATATTTTTTTAATTTTCTTTTTATATTTTAATGGAAATATTAATTTTTCTGAAAATTAAAGAAAAATTATCATTTAATTTTATTTTATTAGTCCAATTAAAAAATAATAAATAATTTTAAAATAACTACCTTTTTTTTATTTAAATGTTTACCTGGAGGATTACAATAAAATTTATTTATTTGGCCAAAGGGTCTACTTTCTTTTTATTTTTATTTATTTGTATTTTGTAGACTTGTTAAGTACCTCTATATTTTTAATTTTACTTCTTTGCACTTAACAATACAGTGGGAATTGTTGGCCGAACTTGTTGACCTTTTTAATGTTTTTCTTTTACTAACAATATTCCTTCCGTTTTTAATTCATTTTAAATTTTAATTTTATATACAAAATTCTATAAATTTAATAATTTTTAAGAATTAATTTTAAAAATTCATTCTGACAATTTTCTATATGGAAAGATAAATATAAAAAGATAAATTACAAGCAATTACAGATTATTTATTTTTATGGTATTCTCAAAGATAACCCTCGATATTATGGAATATTCCTCAAAATAATATTACTAAATTCTTTATCTAAAAATATTTTTATTTAACATTATTAAATACTTGTAAGGACAAGAACAGGTGTAAAAACAAATTTTAGTAAAAATTGTATTATTTTACTTATAATAAAAAACATATTACTTAAATAAATAAATAAATCGCTGTTTAATGTTTTAATGTTTTATTAACAAATAGTAATGTTATTATAATATTCTTAATAATTTTACAATATATTTTAGTTATTCTTTTCCGATGATCAATTTTATTCTTTTTATGTTTACTCCAACTAGAAGATTATTTTATTAAAAATAATTTATTTAATTAATTAAATAAATATTAAATTTAAATTAATTATTTATTTATTTAAATTTTCATTTCTAATCATTTTTATTGTTTGTTATATCCTTCCACCTACCACAATAATAACCTCAATTTAATGTCCCCATTTTTATACCAATTCCCGCGTCAAGTACCCATCCATTCTTTTTTTCTTTTATCTTCCGTTATTTTTCTTTTTATTGTCCAATTCATTGCCGACGCCGTTTATGGCCCTTTAAATAATGGTGTATGAAGAAGAGAAGAAGGAAGAGAAGAGGGAAGACAAAATGGAAGAAAAGTGGAGGATTAGCCAAATTTTTAGAAAAATAAGGCCAACAAAAATATATAAACTGTCCACACACTTCTTCCATTTTTCTTTAAATTCTTCCGACAAAAATTTAGTAGAAGAACCTCTTGACTTTTTACCCATCTGCATGTCCTTCTCGGTACTTTTTCTTTTTCTGGATTTTAATAAATAAAAATAATTGAGGAATTTACAATTTAATATAATTTATTTTCTTTTTGATGTTGCGCGATATTTTATATTTTTGGCGCATTAAACAAAAGTATCATTTTTTAAATTATTTATTCTAAATTTTCTTTAAAATTTTCAGGCCCGGAAAATTATTTTAGAATTTTTAAAAACTAAAATACATTAAAATACATATTACTATTTTTACACCTTTTTAATATTTTTCTTTTAAAATATTCATTTCTTTATTTAATTTATTTATTTGTTTTGACCATTTCTTTTTATTCTTTATATAAGGATAGAAGGATCTACCAACTCTTTTACTCTCTCTTCATTGGATAACAAGTCAATTCTATCCAAAACAATTCTTCTTATGTTCTCGCAAGTTTTTAGGCCTTCGATCGGCGGCAACATTAATCCAATTATAAAAGACTTTAATGAATATACCCATAAATAAGAGAGAAATAAAAGAGATATTGGAAAATACATCATCTTTGAAAATATTATATTTGAGTTTTCAAAAATTGCTTTCAAAAAATTTGTTAAAAATTAATTTTAATTTTATTGATGAAAAATTGTTTTTAATAAATTTAAAAATTAATTAATTCCTAATATAATTACCTAAATTTATTATCAAAAAGAATTTCATTATTAAGACAATTCTATCTATATACAAACTTTTGGGTCACTTTCCTTCATCTACTTCCACTTCCTCTCCATTCATTTTTATTGCATGTTTCCCCCGAGGCCGTTATCAACATTTCTTTCACCTTGTTTGTATATAAATATATTTTTTTATTTTTAAACTTAATATTTTATTATGGGTAATGCCAAAAAAAGTTTTTTAAGGTTTGAGAATTTCTACTTAAAAATGTTTTTTAATATATTTTTAACTTTTAAGAATTTTAATATTCTCCTGATTTTGTTTTAAGATAAATTATTATATAAAATAAAATATTCTTTATATAGGCTTGAAATATATTACAAATCTAGACATATAAATTGTTGTATTTATATAACCAAAAAAATATACTATTTATTAGATTGAGGGCAGATGTATTTTTCTAATGGTACTCAATCATCTCCGTTAAGTATCATTTTTGTTATTACAATCAAATATAAGTTTTTCTTATTAATTTCTGGATATAAGTTTTTATTCCTTTTTTAAGAGGAAAGTAGGTATCGGAAGAATATTTTCCCAAATAAAGCTCCATTCTTTAACTCATCCTGGCAACATCTAAAACTGATTTTTTAATTCTCCGGTGAATAATAATCTTCCCCTTATCTCTTCCCTCATTTATGTATAATACCAATAATTTTAATTCAAATAAAATATATTAATTAGATGGATATTTCCTATTTTCTTTCACTTTTTATTTAAATTAATTTCTATATTTATTTCCATTATTTCACCACGTAAAGGGCCAATTACCTCCACTACGTGCTTTCTTTCTAAAATCCACTTTTTCTTTTATTTTTCTTTTAAGAAGTAATTTCTCTATAATTTTTACCTTAGAAAGGTTCTTCACTCCAATAATTTTATTTTATAGAAATAATCGCCGCAACCTGCTAATTATTTTTATTAAATTATATATTGTTTTTAACGTGAGTGAAGGAAAATTTATTTAGACGAATAGAATTATACTTAAAAATTTTATAAAAAATTTTATGTTAATGTTGTTTGATTTTATTTTTGTAGTTTTATAGAAATACTACTTTTTAAAAGAATTAATTAACTGTAGGTCATGGCAAAAAAAATCCTTGCAAGGTCCTATTTTCTAAAAACATATATATTTAATAGTACAAATATATTTTTCCCAAAATACTCACAAATATTGCAACCAAAAACAATTGTTGGCACTTAAGTATTCAGGAGAAAAAAAAATCTGAAAGGAAAGTAAAATAACCAGGAAATTGCCTTTTTTGGGATTGTTTTTTAAAAAAGAGAAAGGAAATTTTAAATAGAGAAGCATGTCTAAAAATATTTGACTAAAATTGGGATCGGATTACTAAAAAAGGATAATGCAAACAAAACTAAAATGATGGACAAAGGGATAGAAATATATAAAAAAGAAGAGAAATATTTTGGATTTTTAAAATAAAAATATTTTTTATTAATATTTTTTTAGTATTTTTTAATATTTTTTAATATTTTTGAAGTTGAAGATGAACTGTCAATTTTTTTATTTAATTATTAAAAAAATTTAAAGTAATATTTTCTTATCAAAAACCTTCTATATAAATTTCTAAATATTTACTCATTTATATTTAATTTATTTGACTCCACCTCTTCTGTGTGAATGCCTTCCTTTACATTTCCTTTCCTTTCCTTGAAGTAGTGGTCATTCCCTTACCTTCTCCTACAACACCGCCCATTTCTTCATTTTTCTTTATTTTCTTGGCTCGTGTATTCCTTTTCCATTATTTATGCTAAAATACATTAAATATTTTTGAATTATTGGGCATTACTGGGACTTATGTCTTTTTAGCTATTTTTAACTCAAAAGTAGAAAAATAATCATAGGAGTTTTTTTATTTATCATTTATGTTTTCTTCAATTTTTTAAAAGTTAAAAATATTTCTTTACTCAAATATAAATTTTCCCATAATTTTTTTATAATTTTTGTCTGTATTTCTCAATTGTCGCTACTAATGAGAGTTTATTATAAAAATTAAAAAAAAAAAACATATTATTCTTTATTTAAATTTCTAATTTAATTTTTATTTCCTTACCATAAAATCAAAATCCAAACAATTTCCCCTATTCATCATTAGTCTTTTTTCTCGTTCAAAAACCTCTCTCTCCCTTACAATCCCGAGAAACAACAAATTGGCACTTTTATATGTTTAGGTCACCCACCGGTCACCTCTCCCTCTCCTATAGCTTGAACATTTTCAATTCTTTTCCCCTCATAATTTTATTTTCATTTATTTCTTCCATCAAACCAAAAAACACAATTTTTCTTGTTCACCCATTAATTCTTTTTATTATTTTAATTTTTTTGTTTGCCTCTATTCAAAAACTTTATATTTCCGACCACCAAGTAACAATCATTTTTTCTTCTTCTTCCCCTCTCTTCTATATAACAAAGACGATTATCCACGGCTCAAAAAGTTTGTAACACTCTGAAAAGTGTCCTTTCCAAGGCCAAATTTTGAAGGAGCACCTTCTAGGCGATTATATTATTATTAAATATATATGCTTTTGACAATGAGAAATAGGTAGGTGAATTATACGCGCACGTTTTCCGTGTTTTTAAAGTAGTTTTGCTTTTAATCTTGAACTATTTTTTATAAAAAATAATATTAAACCGAGTAAATTTATAGTTAATATTAAGCTAAATTTCATGAGATTATAGGATAAATGATCCAGAAGTCATTCTGATTCAAATATCATAAATAGAATTTTTTAAAAGATCATTTTAAAAAGACTCACTCCACCCTTACCAAATAAGTGCGCCTCGAATTTGATTATTAGATTTTGCGATTAAGTGAACTTTAACGAAAAATCATCCGGGAATTTTTTAAATTATCATAAACGGAGGATTAAATAATTAAAAATCAACATTAATATTTTCGCCTATTTTTCAAATACTTTTTACTTTATTTTATTTATTTCTGTTTAAGCTTTACTACTAAAATTGAATACTTTCCAGTCGGTTGCTTACTTCCATTCTATGTTTAATTGTATTATACTACTTTTTTTTCGTTTTGTGGCACACTGGGAATTAATGGAAAGCGACACTAGTAGTAAATATAGCTCTATGGGTATTACTAAAGGCTGGCCATTCTTACACAGGGAGAGAAGGTTAAAAAGGGAAAACCTGCTTTTGCATAAAAGGATAAGAAATTGACACAAAGCAGTCAGTATAATTGGGGATAAGAAATTGGAACTGAAAAATAGAGCAAAAGAAGAAATAAATAAACAAAAATAAATAAATATTTTTTAAATTAATAAAAAATTTTAAAAAATTACTTTCAATCTCTCCCTAAATATCCAATCTATTAGTTTAATTCCCAGCACACCCCTCAATTCATTTCATTCAATTTAATGTTCAACACTATTTTTCTATTTAAATTTCAAATTCTTTTTAAAATTTATTTTCTCATTTATTTTATTTATTTAATGGACCATTTTAGAAAAAATCAAAGATTGAGTAGATTTCTGTAGAAAAAGATTTGGCGCAATTTAAAATTTTATATAGGAATTTTAATGAGATTTTTATTTTATTTTTGTTTCTTTTTTTTTTGTTTTGGTTTAATGCACACATTTTTGTTAAGTTTTGATTTTTAAAATAAAAATAAAAGACTTTTTATTTGGACAAGTTTAGAATAACAAAAGAAAAAGAAAAAAGAAAATGCCGACAAAGTTTTTAATGATCAGTGATGTGCAACATCTGCACGCGCGAAATCTATTCAGAGATTTGCTTCATTGCGTTTTCTTTTTATTTAATTTTATTTAAAGTTTAGTTTATCTTTTTCTTTTTTATTTAATCGTGTTTTGTTTTTAATTGAATTTTTATTGTCCAATAATTTTAACAATTTATTGGAGAAATATTAAGTATATTTATTTATTTTTATTAATTTCACTCATTTAATATTTTAATTATAAGTAAAAGTATAATTTATTTATTTTTAATATTTACTTTTTGTAAAAAAAGTGCGAGAATTTAAAGAAATTCAGATTTTTTAAATCTAATTCTCAATATTCAACATATTTTTATTTATTCAATATTACAAAAATATTTAAAGTTTGCTTAAAGCGTTGATGGATCTGCTCTGTAAAGTTTTTAGTTTTTTTATATTTTCAAATCTCCTAATGAGGATATTTATTTGTGTAAAAAAGAGAAATAAAATTAAAATTTTCGCGCATATTTGTGCCCCATTTTAGCGTTTACTTGCTTGAAAAATATTTTTTATTTAAAATTAAAAACAAAAAATAAAAATGTCTGGATATTTTACATTAAAGTTTAATTGAATAGGTGAGAAATAAAAAGAAAAGAAAAAGAATTGCGGGGAAATTCACATAACCACTCTCAGAAAAATATTTTATATTTTAATAAATTCCCGCTGTGAATTTTGCGAAAATCCTTTAATTTATATGGCATTTTATTTAATTAAAAAATTTTCTTTTTTAATTCAATCTTTTAAATTTTGAGGTTTTTAATTAAATAATTTTATTTTTTAATTCCTCACATATTTAAATAAATTAATTATTATTTCTTTTTTGGGTTAAAAAGTTTCTTCCCATAATTTTCATGCTAATTTTACATCCGTTTTACTTTAAATTTTAGCGGATTGAATGACCAGGACTATTGCGCAAAATGATTGAATTATTAAATAATACCCTTATAAATGAGAGAGTCAAATATATATATAACCTTTCCCTCTCTTATAAATCCATTCAAATGTAAAAAATAAATAAATATATTTATTTATTTATTTATTTATTTATTTACCTCGCAGTAAACAATCTCTATTTAATAATAAGCTCCTCCCTTTTTATTTTATCTGTCTCCACGCATTAATATATATATTTTTCAGTGGTTGTTGTGAAGGAGAAGAAGAGGATAATCTCTCCTTTTCTCTCTTAAATTTCTAATTGACCCACCCACCCATCCAAACACTTTTCTAATATTTTTATTTAATTCCTTCATGAAGACAAGGGCATTATAATTATGACTTGTTTTGTGTTGTAATAATTTGCCATTCACTTGTCATATCATTCAAATCATCTTCTTCTTTTATTCTCATCTTAATATTTTTGTCAATCATTTACAATATCTCCATCATTAATATTTTATCAATAATTACAATCATTTTTATTTTTAATCTTTAATATTTCCTTAAAAATTGAAATAAAAAATTTTATTTAAAAATTTTTACTTTGTATATTTTATTTTTCATTTTGCTTATGTCCGGAATATTATTTGCTTTAATCTTTTTAATTTTCAAATATTTTTTTTTCAGAATTTCTTTCATTTATTTATTTATAATTTAAATTATTTTTAAAAAAATAAATGAGAATAACAACAATTAAAATAATTTATTTTTAATTGTTTTTCCTTTAAAAAACAATGAAAAACAACAAATTAAATATAAAATTAAAGCCTTTATTTTATTTATTTTTTCTTTTAATTTCTTCATTTTTTGTTATAATTAATTGTAATATTCAAAATATTAAACATAAAACATTAGCTTCTTTTGTGAGTATTGGACAAATAAATGATTGGTTAAGGTTACCAAAATATTTAAATGATGGAAGAATTAATGGAGAATTGGTAAAAAGATTTTTGAAAATAATTAAATAATTAAATATTTTTAAAGTTATTTCTTGCTGCAGTAAATAGACTTTATGTTCTTGATTTAAATAATTTAACAATTGCACATGAGGCTGTTACTGGACCTGTTTTAGATAGTAAAGAAGATTTTATTTTAAAAATAATTTTCAAAATATTTATTTTTAAAGGTCCATTTTGTAATTCTGAATTAACTTCTTGTATTGGTTCAAGAGATACAATTGTAGAAACTGATAATTGGAGTAAACTTTTATTGCCTTTATCAGACAAAAATGACAAAAATATTAATTCAACAAAAAGAATTAATGGAATACTTGTTTGTGGGTCTGTTAGACAGGGTATTTTATTAATAAACGATAACCCTTATTTTTTAAAAATTTTGAAGGAGAATGTCAACTTCGCAATTTCCCTACATTAGAAAGAATAAGAGAACATCGGTCTCTTTCAGGCAATTGGCAACATGTTCCTGTTGTTGCTAATTCACCTTTGGCAAGTACTGCAGCTATTTTAGTTGGTGATAGACTTTTTGTTGCTAGTGGCATTTCTTCAGAAATTCCAACAGATAGCCCTTATAGAGAAGCTTTTCCAGCAATTACAACACGTTTACTTTCTGATGGATTACAAACTGTACATTCTGGAAGTTTGGATGGAGAGGTGAGAGGAAAAGAGATTTTAGAGGGAAGGCTGGGTTTTTCGGGAATTAATTAATTTGATTTTTAATTCCTATTTTAATATATTTTTAGGCTGCTGTTCATATTCGTGTTGAATATCGTCGACATATGCAATTACGTTATTTATACGCCTTTCGAGATCAACATTTTATTTATTGGTTAGCTGTACAACCTAGAAATGCAAATACTGGTGCTGCTTTAATTACTCGATTAATTAGAGTTTGCCTAGAAGATGATAGGTAAAATTATTTAATAAAATCCCAAAAAGGTATTTCTGTGTAAACACCGTGAGAGAATAACAATTTTAAAGGAAATGTAATGAAAATGTTTTTCTGTTATATATTGTGTCATAAATGTGAGAAAAATTGTGTAAAATGTGGAAAGGGAGAGAGAGATTATCTCATTCTCGAAGAGGGCATTTTTGTGTATTTTTTAGTAGAGGGAAGGAAAAGATATGGGGAAATGTTTGCCAAAAATAAATAGTTATTATTGAGGAAATAATAATTGAATGAAAATATAGATATTATAAGGAAACGGAAATAAATAAGAAGAAAATAATTTTGTGTTTTGTTTTTAATAAAATTGTAGTTAATTTGTTTTAAATAAAAATAATATTAATAAAATACTAATAAATACATAGGTAGTTGATTTTTTGTAAAAAATAAGTTGATTTTTTGTAAAAAATAAGAAAAACAAACAAAAAATATTTAATAAAATAATTTGAAGGTGTTAAATAAATATTTAAAATTTCTGGGATCTTAAATGTTAAAAATATTTAAATTTCTCTTATTTTCAGATATACTTCTTATTCTGAATTAGAATTACAATGCCGTTCTGCCGAAGACAATACTCTCTTTGCTGTTGCACGTGCCGGAACTTTCCATTCAAATAAAAGAGAACTTTGGGCTATTTTTACTGATTATGAAGGACAACGTTCGGCTATTTGTGCCTTTACTTTAAATAAAATAAGAATGACTTTTTGGTATAATATTGATAGATGTAGAGGTGGTACAGACACTATTGGATTGGCTTATATTGGTAGAGATGCTAAATGTACAAATGTGAGTTATTTTTTAATAAATTTAAAATTAAATTTAATAAAATCATATATTTAATTATTTTCTAAACGGAAGAGTCCCATTTTAAAATTAATTCTTTTCACTTTCTAATAATTTTTCTCTATAAAATTTATTTTAAAATATAGGTAATTTTTTATTCATATTTTTCTTCAATCTCCTTTTCCCGATCTTTTTTCTCATTTTTAATTTATTCGTATATTCAAATAATATCTTTGTTTTTTGATTTATTTTCTTTCTCATAAAAACATTTAATAAAAGATCATTTAAAAATAAATAAATGACCTTTTCTCTGAACGTTTACCAACAAGAAAAATTAAAAAAAAAACATTTAAAATTATTTTTAAAAAATAACAAAAGAAAACAATAAAAACCCTAAAAACCGCGCAAAAAATTATTTTCTTTAAAATATCCGTCTTTTTGAAAGGGAGAAAAAAATAATGCTTTTATGCATGCCCATTAGGTTTTTACAACTAAACAAAGAAAATACTAAAAAAAATTTTTTAATTTTTTGTCCTCAAATCTTCTCTTCTCATCTTTGTTTTTTTAAATTTTTTTTTAAATTTAAATTTCGTTTCCGGCGACAGCCAATTTTTTATATGCCTCATTTCCTCTTTTAAAATAACATAAAAAACTAATGTTTTTTTATTTTATTTTCTAATTTTGTTTTTAATTAATTTTTGGCAAAAACAAATTAATTTGTTTTTGCTTTTATTGCAAAATTATTTTTATTAGAATTTTGGATTTTATGACTGCTCTCACAAATATCCATGAAAAAACAATCTTTAGACTTAATTTATTTATTTATATTTATTTTGACCAAAAAACACAAAAAATGTTTACATGCTCACAAAAGCATTTAAAAATGTGGCAATTTTAATAAAATAAATGGGAGAGAGAAGAAATGATTTTTAAAGGAAAGGAACGTTTTTAATAATTATTTCTATTTTCTGTTTTGTTTTTTGATAGATGATTTTATTGGATGGAAAGACAAAAATGTAAAAAAAACTCTAACAGTCATTCCAAAAAAATGAATATTTAGATTAATGTAAAAGAATGAAAAAAAAATAAATGCCGAATAAATTTATTGGAAAAAGAAAATCTCTGGGGAAATTAATGAGTTTGTTATTTATGCGGTTTTTTCTTTCTTCTTTTAGTTTATGTATTGGTGGATAAATAAAAATATGAGGAATTGAAGGGTTTTTGGGAGATAAATAAATTGTTTTATTAAAATAAATAATATTTTTATTAAATATTTTTTAAGCGTTCTCATTTGCCTCTCTCTGAGGATACTTGCCTTATTGGCGTTGGTGGTCCGATTGAAGCATCAGCACCTGCTTTGGCTCACTTTCCTGGACGTATTTTAAATGCTTTAGATGTTGCTGATGTTGATGGACATTTATTGGTAATTGTTGGGACTGAAGTTGGAGAAGTGATTCAGGTGGATTATGAAATTGTTTTTAGTATTTGGAGGCTTTTGGAAAACAGAGGAAGTAACAGGGGCCTCAAATTTCTCTCAACATTTTCCCTTTCAAAATTAAAATAAAAAAGGGTCAACTAAATCATTAATAATTCTCGCTGAACGCTTTTCCTTTCCCTCAAAATGAGACACAAATCTTTGCCATTAAAATTTGTTACCGTTCCATTCACTTCCTTCTTAGTTTGTAGTACTTTTAGTATTTATTCAAATCCTTAAGCCTTCTGTCGCCTTTCTAGTCATTAATTTTGTTTTGTTTTTGCCTTCACACATCTGTGGGTTTTTAAAGTAAAGGAAATAAAAAAAAAGATTTTTTATTTATAACACAGTTTTGGATAAAAATAAAGGAAATAATAATGAATTATTAAAAATAAATAAAAATATAATTAAACTTTTAATTTAAATTTTGAAAAATAAAAATTCTCAATATATTTATATTTATATAGAAGCACTGTTTAATTTTCGAATAATTTTTCTTTATCTTGTTAATTCTCAATTTAATTAAATATTTTCTTTCTTTTTTCTAAAATTAATTCAATCTTTTTTAATTAGAAATAATTAATAAAAAAATAAATATTAATTTTCTCTGATTGTTTTTTTAGTTCTTCTGGATTCAAGCATAAATTTATATTGTGGGAAAATTGACTCAATTAGTATTGCTATTGTTTCCAATTTTTCATTTATTCGAGAAAGTGCTAAATCTTTCCCTTTCCCTCCTAAACTTGCGCCAATGCCATCCGGAAATGTTGAGAGAAAAAAAATGAATTTAAGTAATTCTTTTATGGGTCAATGACCTTGGGGTTTTATTTTAAAAGATTTTTAGTTTAAGTGATTTTACAAAAAAAAAGGAAAGGGATTTTTTGGAACTATTTATTGGAAAAAATAAAAATTTAAAAAAATTTAGATGAAAGTAATTGGAGAACGTGCCACTCGACGTCTTCAAACTTATGCTGATTATCGTGTTGCTGCTGATCCTATTGATAGAATAACAATAATTGGTGAAAAACAACGATTTTTGATTAGTGCTGGGAAAGAGGTAATTAATTAAATTATTTTTTAAATATAAATTAAATAAAAATATTTTTTAATAGTCTTATTTATTTGCCTTGTCTTATTGAAAAGGGAATTTAAACTTTATATTTACATATTTCTTTGTAAATATACTAAGTAACTGCTCTTTTTATGTTTATTTTAAAATTTGTGTGTTTAACATTAAAAACAAGGCTAAATAAATAAATAAAAACTTTCCCAATTTTTCAAATAAACACAAATATTAATGCTTTAAAGGTGTCAAATCCCCCAAAATTCTCTATTTCCGTTCTCACCTCTACTTCATTTACCTAAATAAATAAATAAAAACATAACAAAAGAACGTCGGAAATGGCTAAAAGTAAATAGAAAAATAAGAATAAAATTTTAACAAAAAGATCAAATAACACAACAATGAAAGCTAAAAGTCCTTCCAATATTTTAAAAAGGAAATAAAAAATATGGTACAGATTATTATAGTATAGGTAGATTAATTCTGATATCCAGATCGATATCTTACCATAATTTTTAAATCTTTAGACATTATTCTTTTTATCAACATTAATCTCGTTAAATCTTTATTCTTTTTCTAAATCATTTTGTATTTTTACGATTATTTTTTGACAAAATTGGAGAGTAAAGCGAATTAAATTAAAAGAATTAAAGTAAAAAATAAATCGCTTACGCCATAAATTATGAATAAGGAAGTTGGTAATTTTATGGGCAATCTAAGTGAATTTTTTTGGTTAACTAAAGCAATCCGGTTTACAGATTATATTTAAAAATACTTAAAACTTAACTCCATTCTGTTAGGTATAGTATAAAAGCGCTAGCTTTTAGACGCTTGGAACCTATTCTTAATCTACAACCAACCTACAACAACAACCAACGTCAACAACCAACAACATAGTCTATCTCCAACACACAGTCTTATTCCTATTGTACTCTTGCTATTGTATTTCTACCCTTGTGATAAAGCACATTGTTAGTTAACCTAGTAGTCTACAATTATTCTGTTACGTGAATACGTAACAGAAATTGGCGCGGTCACAGTCGAATCATATTAAAAAAACCGAAGACAAAAATGAGCTTAGTCGATAAAATTCGCGAGTGGTACAAGCCCAACAAAGTAAAAAGTTCATTCGAAATATTATCAGTCGCGACAGGGCATAAATTCGATTGGTTAAAAAAAGAAGTCTTGCTAAATGGAGTTAAAGTCGAATTCATTCTTGATTCTGGAGCACAAATTAGTTGCATTAACGAACATACTTGGGAAAAAGTCGGAAGCCCAGTCCTAACCAAAGTCAATTTTTCGGGTAAAAGTTACACGGGAGACGAATTCGCGATTTTAGGAAATTTTGTTAGCAAAGTCGAACTAAATGGAGTCGAAGAGAACTTATTAGTCTATGTAACCAAAGAAAAGATGAACCTCTTCGGCTTACCTTGGATAGTCAATTTTGAAAAAAGATTGGGTTACCCAATAGTTACAAGCATACTCCAAAATGAAATCAAGTCCATGGTCAAAAATAATGAATTAGTATATGTTGTTGAAAGTAATAGTCCAGAAATCCAGACAGAATTAAAAAACAAATTCAGTCGAGTATTCGAAGAAGGCCTTGGGCATTGTAGTAAGATGAAAGCCCATCTTCATCTAAAGTCGGAAGCAAAACCAGTATTTGTTAGAGCTAGACCAGTACCAATAGGAGTCAAAAAAGCCGTTGAAGATGAAATTGACCGATTATTAAGTATTGGTGCTATTAACCCAATTGAATTCGCTAATTGGGCAGCACCTATTCTTGCCGTTAAAAAGGCAAATGGCAAAATCAGAGTATGTATTGATTATTCAACAGGATTAAATGAAGCCTTAGAGCTAAATAAGTATCCATTACCGACACCTCAGGAAATTTGGGCTGAGATGCACGGAAACAAAGTCTTTTCACAATTAGATTTGCGTGATGCATATCTCCAAATTGAATTAGATGACGAGTCTAAAAAATTAGCCAATATAAACACGCATCGAGGCTTATTCGAAGTACAACGATTACCATTCGGTGTAAAGTCAGCACCTGCAATATTCCAAAAGTTAATGGATGAATTAATAAGCGGACTAAATGGAGTATTTGCATATTTGGATGATCTGATCATAGTCTCTAAAAATGAAAGAGAACATAAAGAAGTCCTATTTGAATTATTCGAAAGGATTGAAAATTATGGATTAAAAATCCAATTAGAGAACTGCAATTTCTTTAAGTCAGAATTAAAATTTTTGGGTCACATAGTCTCGAAGGAAGGAATTAAACCAGACCCTGAGAAAAAGTCAATTATTCAAAAATTACAAAGACCCAAAGATGTTAAAGAACTAAAATCAGTCATGGGTACAATTAATTATTATGCAAAATTTGTGAGGGAAATGCACGAAGTCAGAGGCCCATTAGACAAATTATTACAAAAGAATATAGAATGGAAATGGGAAGATGAACAAGAGACCTCATTCGAAAAAATCAAGTCAATTCTAAGTTCAGATCTCTTGTTAACACATTTTGACCCTCAATTCGAAATCATAGTTACAGCAGATGCCTCAAATTATGGAGTCGGAGCTATGATCTCCCACAAATTCCCTGACGGAAGTGAAAAAGCAATCGAATATGCTAGTAAGTCTTTAAGTCAGTCTGAGAAAAATTATGGGCAAATTGAAAAAGAAGGATTAGCTTTAGTATTTGCAGTCCAAAAATTTCATAAAATGTTATTTGGTCGCAAATTCAAATTAAGAACAGACCACAAACCATTAGTAAGCATATTCGGAAATAAAAAAGGAATTAAAGTCCAAAGCGCCTCGCGATTACAAAGATGGGCATTAATTTTGACAAATTATGATTTTGATATAGAATTTGTAAGTACGGACAAAATGGGTATGGCTGATAGTCTTTCAAGATTAATAAATAATAGTATTGAAAATGAAGATAAAATAATTGCATTAGTCGAATTTGATAGTGGTCCACCAGACGAGATAAACCAAGTCGAAGACACAGTCAAACATGTATTAAATATAATGTTAGAAGAATTACCTGTAGATAACAAGCAAATTAGAATCGAAACAGAAAACGATCAAATTCTTAAAAAAGTCAAAGAGTACATTTGTAATGGCTGGCCTAAACAAGTAGAAAATCATGAATTATTATTTTGGTCAAGCCGAAGACAGAATCTACAAATAGTCGATGACTGTATTCTATTCGTAAACAAAGTAGTTATTCCATTGACATTAAGAAACAAAATCCTTGAGTCATTACATGCTTCACATTCAGGAATTGTTAGAATGAAAAATCTAGCAAGAGAGTATGTTTATTGGCCAGGAATTAACAAAGAAATTGAAGAAATGTCCGCAAATTGTAAATCATGCCAAGAAACGATTAAAATACCAGTTAAAAATGAATTAAGTCCTTGGCCAGTACCAAATAAGTCTTGGGAACGAATTCATATTGATTTTGCAGGCCCTTGTAAGGATGGCAAATTATACATGATTATAATTGACGCATATTCAAAATGGCCTGAAGTATTTACAAATACTACCACTTCAGCCAAAGATTCAATTAAAAATTTAGAATGGGCATTCTCACATTACGGATTTCCAAAGACCATAGTCTCTGATAATGCCATTCCAGTCTCTGATAATAATCCATTCCAATCTTACGAATTCAAAAATTATTGTAAAAGTAAGGGAATCAACCAAGTATATAGTCCACCATATCATCCTCAGTCAAATGGACAAGTCGAACGATTCGTAGATTATTTCAAGAGGATGATGAAGAAAAATTGGGGAAAAAGTAATTGGCTCCAAGAAGTATTATTAAATTACAGAGCCACACCCCATGAGTCATTAAATGGAAAGTCACCTGCTGAAGAATTTTTAAATAAAAAATTACGAATTGAATTATCATTAGTCAAACCAGAAAAGTCAACAAATTCTATAAATAATAGAAGAGAAGAAATAAGAGAAAAAATGAAGTCGTGGTTTGATAACCATCATGGAGCAAAATCCCGAAAATACGAAATTGGAGACAAAGTCTTGTTTAGTAATTACAGTAAGAATAAAAACACAGAATGGTTGGTCGGAAAAATAGTAAATCGGAACGGAGTTGTATATAAAATTCAGTCAGATAAATTGAGAGCAATAATAAGTCGACATATAAATCAGTTAAGAAACTGTAAATATAATGAAAATCAACAGTCAGTAAATTCTTGGTGGAAAAATAGACAAAATAATATCCAAATAAATAGTCCTAAAATAAATAGTCCAAACGAAAGACAAATTATTCGAGTAGATAACAGCCCAAGTCCAATGACATATTCAAAAAGAATAATTAGACCAACAAAAAGGTTGGTAGTCGAAAATACAAAGTCACAAAGTTATAGAGAAGAACCCATAAAATATTTAAATAACTGGATAAATCAAAGGAAAAACACAGTCGAAGAATACGCGAAGACAACCGATCAAGCTCCGTCGTCGAGCGGATGAAGATGAGCCAGATGATGTTGTTGTAATAAATAAATAAATTTTGTGATAATATTATTGTTCATTTGTAAAAAATTTTTTGTATTGCCCCCTTATATTTATGTATTGTATTTTTGCCCCTTTGTATGTATTTCTTGTTGGAGATATTCGTCATAGTCTAAATAATTCTAAAAAAGTGAAATGGATAAAAAACAAAAACATAGTCTAAATGATTTAAAGAAAGTTAAAAAAACACATAGTCTAAATCAATAAAAATAGTATAGTCTAAATTTAATTAAAGGAGGGAGGTGTTAGGTATAGTATAAAAGCGCTAGCTTTTAGACGCTTGGAACCTATTCTTAATCTACAACCAACCTACAACAACAACCAACGTCAACAACCAACAACATAGTCTATCTCCAACACACAGTCTTATTCCTATTGTACTCTTGCTATTGTATTTCTACCCTTGTGATAAAGCACATTGTTAGTTAACCTAGTAGTCTACAATTATTCTGTTACGTGAATACGTAACACATTCTAACTTTTTTCTCTCTTATCGGTTAATTTTCCTTTTATCTTTTTCAATTAATTTTAGTTTTTCTAATTAATTAGAGATATTAATTTCTTAGATTTTTTTTCTTTATTTTTGTATATCATTTTCTCTCAACGGGATAAATAAAACAAAGGGAAATATGATGAAATGACAATGATGAATTTCTCGGCATTATTATTTTATTTTCCGCTATTATCGCTTGTATTGATCTTTGCGGTATTTTTATTTTGATCTTGAGTTTTCGCATCATTTGTTTTGTTTTTCAGAAACTTTTAGTATTTTTATATTTATTTTTAGTTTTTTTAAAGAAAAGGGAGGATATTGAAAAAATTGATAGTTGGCTTTTAGGAATATGAAGAAAAAAACTCTTTTTGGGACATTATATTCCTTTAAATAAACTATGTAATTTTCTGATTTAATAAAACATATTTAATCTTATTTTTTTTTATTTTTAACTAAAAAACTAAATTCTCATAGCATTTAAACATTAAGCATAGTCAGACAATTTTTTTCAAATTCCAAAAGATTTTTTCTGTTTAATTTTTCCGGTCACTTTCTTATCTTCTATATTCTATCTCTAGTGAGAAAAAGTCTATAAGCAAACAAAAAAATACAAAAACAATGACTTAAAAAATAAATACCGAATATTAAACATCTGCTCTGGCTTCAAAACTTTTTTTGTTTTTTTTCTTTTGCTAGGCTTTAATAAAAAAAAGAGAAATTATTTTAAAAATATCTAGAAAAATTATGTAAATTATTTTTAATTTTTATATTAAAAATTTCTTTTTGATTGCTTCCGTAAAAATATAATAAAGATTCCCCAACAAAATAAAATAAAGATAAGAAAATATTAAGCGGCATTTTCTTTTTTAATAATTATTTATAATATTTCTCATCCCCACAAATGAGGTTAATGAGCCATGACAGTTGGGGGTATTTTTTGACTTTTTTTGGCGGTATATTTTTTTCTTTTTGGCCAATTTCCTACTGATATGGAGTAAAGGGAAACTTTCTTTTGTATAACGGAAATTGGATAGAAAAAAAATATTTTTATTCGATTTAAGGGACCAAATTATTAATTTTAGAAAATGTTAAATTTTTATTTAATTAAATTAATATTTTAGGTTATTTTACTTCGCCTTTCCTCTTGTGATGATAATTATCAATCATCATCCAATGGCCATAAATGTTCTGATTGTATTAATTCTGGCGATCCTTTATGTGCCTGGTATATTTTTTGAAAATAAATTTATTTTTTATTTATTTTCAGGTGCCTTCCATTAGGTCGTTGTACTCACTCAATTTCATGTCCATCCCCATCATCTTTATCTTCTTCAATTTATTTAAAGAATTGTCCTCATATTCGAGGACATATTAGACCAGAAAATATTTCTTTATCTTCTCAAATACGAGAACAAATTTTTGTGCCTCTTATTGGATTACCCACAAATTCTATTCAAACAGGAAAAATTAAATTGGAATGTTTATACCTCAAAATAGAAGGTAAAATTAATTTTTAATTAAATATATTTAATTTTTAAATAAAATCCTTGACTATTAATATCGACAATTTATGATGATTTTAAAGAATTATTCCCTTGTAGAGTTTAAGACTCAAGTATACTCAACAGACATAACCTATAAGTCCGGAGCAGGACAATTGGGCGCGGACGATTGGGCGCGGGGACAGTTGGGCGCGAGACAATTAGAGATATTTTAAATGTATAAGCCTAAACATTTAACCAAAACCCACCTGACCATAGGTTCTGAATTAAATAAGCCCAGTTATGAAACCCGTTTGCCCATTTGGAGACGAAAATTCCGAGATTCTTATATTTAACATGGGGCGCCCAACTGTCCTCGCGCCCAATCAGCCGCGCCCAACTGTCGTGTACCGCTAAAAGTCTAATGTATTGACATGAGAAGAGTGACTTACTCTGTGCTCTCTAACCTTTTCTTTTCAAGACATTTAATTTTTAATTGTCCCATCTTGACTTGTAAAAGTTTAATTACGAATTCGAATATTTTTCTTTTAAAATATTCTTTTCTTTTAATTAAGATAACAAACCTTCTTCCTCTTTGATTCCATTTCATTCCCCTGTTCAACTACGAAACGATGGAATTGAATGTGAAACCCCTACCATAGAAAGGTAATTTATGTATATATTAATCCAACATTTTTTTTATTTTCAAGTTTGCCAATTCTATCAACATCTAAAAATGACTTTCTACGTGTAAATGTTCAAATACGAGTTGTTGGCACAAATTCTAATTTATTTGAAATTAAAAATGGAAATGAAAATAAAACTATTTTAACACTTTTTGATTGTTCTTTTAATCAATTGTTTGTTTGGAATTTTATAAAATTTTGTTCAAAAAATTCTTTTTAGATGTTCATCCTGTGCCTCTTCTAAGTGGCCTTGTCGTTGGTGTGCAACTGAGAAACGTTGTTTGGATATTAATGATTGGAGTAATAAATGCCCTAGAGAACGTGCTTTGGTAAGGACAAATTTTTTAAATATTTTTTTCATGAATTTTATTTAGCCCCAAAATAATGGGTGTGCACGAATTTTGGGAACTAATGGCCTCCAGCTAGTTGCACCTGACTCCACAAATGTATCATTAGAATTTTCTGTCGAGAATTTGCCTTCTACAACACTTCCTCTTAATTGCCGAATGGATGGAGGGTCTTTAATTAAAGCTTTAATTTTATCTAATGGCCGAGATGTTCGTTGCCCTATTGGATTATTTAGTTATAAAGAACTTTTGCCTGTAAAGAATTTTACTTTGGAATTGTTGGCAGGTGTAGAACCAATTGATGCAACACAAGGTAAATTGAGAATTTTAGGAATTTTCTTCAAAAATTTCAACTTTCTAGTTTCAATCTATAAATGTGAATATATGGCAACAGATTGTTCTCGTTGTATGGCTTTAGACCCTGTTTATAGTTGTTCTTGGTGTAGGGGAATGTGTAGACATGTTGAACAATGTTCTCCATCTTTAAGAGACTCTAGAACGGCGGTGGCAGATGAATTATGTACTTCACCAACTATATATTCGGTGATTAAATTAAATTAATTTTTTGTTTTCATTTTTAGAATAATTTATTTCAATTTTTTCAGTTCTCACCAAATATTGGTCCTTTAGAGGGTGGCACACTCGTCGAAATTATTGGTCGTGATTTAGGTTCTCGTCTTCAAGATGTCAAAGATAGAGTTTTAATTGCTGGTATTCCTTGCCAAATAAAACATTATGAAGCGTCTGAAAGAATTTTGTGTGAAACTGGTCCTTCTTTAACTCCAATTTCTGGGCCAATAAAAATAACAATTGGAAAGAGTGGACGAAGAAGTGTTGATTCAATTAAAAGAAGTCAAATAAATGAAGAAGAAAATCAACAAAATAATGGAATATTTAATTATCTTAGCCCAGAACCAATTTCTATTCAACCAAATTTTGGGCCACAAAGTGGTGGTACTCGTTTTGAAATTTTTGGAAAGAATTTAAATGTTGGAAGAAATGTTAGTGTACATTTTGATAATTTGGAATGTCAAATTGTTGGAGAAGAAAGATTGGTAATTATTTAATTTAATTTTTCTTTTATTAATTTTTCCAACTCATTGTCAGTCTGATCAACTTTCATGTTTAACTGGCCCTAGTACAAGACGTGCTTATACGGTTACAGCTATTAGACTACAAATAGATAAATCAGTTCGACTTATTCCTGGTTCTCAATTTGAGTATAGAGCTGATCCAATAATTATTGATATACAGCCAAGAACGGCACCTGAAAGTGGAGGAAGGAATTTAACGGTAAATTTAGAACTTAAGATATTTTATCTTTTTCCTTCTATTAACAGATATTTGGCAATAATTTTGACTCAATAATTTCACCAAAAATTTTTCTTCTTTCACCTCCAATTGTTTCAAATGCTTCTCCAGATGAATGGGAATTAGTTAGCGATCTTGGAAGTTGTTTACTTATAAATAAAACACAAATGATTTGTTCAAGTCCTCGTCTTGCATTACCTACAGCTTTGTTAAGACATTCACAAATGGCTAGATGGAATATTGGTTTTGCTATGGATGGAGTACAAAATGTTAGAAATCTTGGAGATAAAATACAGGTTTTTAATTTTATTTTAATTAAGAAACAAAAAAATTTGGAGAGAGAGATCATTAGATAATAGAAAAGGGAAATAAAAATTAAATATTAACCTTGTAATTATTTAGTTAACAACATTTCCCGACCCTCAATTTTCTCCATTTATTGGTGTCCAACAACTTCAACAAGACCAACCACTTCAATTATCTGGACAGTGGTTAAGTCAGGCAGCTGATCCTGATGAGTATTGGGTTACTATTGGAATGGAACGTTGTCCAGTGAGTTTAAAATTTTTCTTTAAACTTTTCTTTAATTTGAAGGTATTTCTACTAGAACCAGATCATCTTCTTTGCCGTCCACCTTCCCATCGTCCATTACCCACAGACGATTCTGGTGCAGAAATGGCAGATGGTCGTCCTTTAGTAGTTGTTCGTGTTAGCCGTGTACGTGTTGAAATTGGCCCATTAGAATATCTGGGTGGAGATTCAACAGAAAATGCATTAGATTCTGGAGAAGGAATTGCTGCACGTCTTCTTCCTCGTCAAAAAGCAGCAGCAGCAGCTATTCTAGCAGCTATAGCAAGTGCTTTACTGGCACTTGGAACAGTAACAGCAGCACTTTTGGGTTGGAGAAGAAGACGTTATCAAGGTGTTGAACATGAAAGGTCCTATAGACGTATACAATTACAAATGGAACAAATGGAAAGTCAAGTACGGCAGGAATGTAAACAAGTAAGTAGGTTACAATGTGGAAATCATTTTTATAAATAGTTTATTAAATAGGTGTAGATACACTTTATAGGGAAATAGCGGGTTTTTAAATTATTATTTTATTTTTTCAGGCATTTGCCGAACTCCAAACAGATGTTCTTTCTGAATTAGATACTTTAGGAAATGGAAAATTACCTAATTTACTTAATTTTGATGGCAATCCTTTAACTTACGACAATAATGGAACTTTAACTAAAACAATTCAAGACCCAACAAATAATTTAATTCAACCGCCATTTTTATCTCGTTCTGAATTTATTTCTCGACTACTTTTTAAAGGAGAAACATTTCCGACATTTTTGGGTGTTCAAACATTACAACAACCTTCTCCTGTTGCTTTTGCACAATTTGAATCTTTATTACAAAATAGATCTTTTCTTTATGTTCTCGTACAAATGGCTGAAGAAGATACTAATATGGGGTTTAATTTTTTGATATTTATTTAATAAAGCTTTTACTCTTATTTTCACTTATTTTTAAAATAATTTTTAAAATAATTTAATATTTTCGATTATTTTTAAATAAAAACAATTTCAGAGTATCAGAACGTTCAATGCTTGCATCTCTTCTTTTAGTAACTTTAGGCCGTGATTGGGCATTTCTTTCTGATGTTGTACTTTCCTTACTCTCTGCACATATTCAGCGTTGTTGTCTTTTATTAAATCAGAATAATGTAAATTTTTTTTAAATGATTTTAAAAAATAATTATTTTTTTATTTTTCAGCAGCCTTCACTTTTATTTCGTCATTCAGAATCTTTAGTTGAAAAATTATTTCAACATTGGCTTTGTATTTCTTTACTTCCATGGCTACAAAGTGAAGAGGGAGGACCTGCAAGACCTCTCTTTCTTCTTTATAGGGCACTTAAAGCATTGACAGAAAAGGTTAAAAAATAAAATATTTTATTAAAAATTATTTTTAAAAATTCCCCTGTCATTCAATAATAATTACATAGAAATTTAATCAATTACCCCAAATAATTCTATTATCCCTAATTTCTAATTAAATTTTAGGGCCCAGTTGATGCTATAACAGGCCAATCACGTTATTCAATTGCTGAACAATCCCTTTTAAGAGAACCATTAGAAGCAAAAACTTTAAATTTATTTGTTATTCCTTTGGATGAAATAGAAAGTCAAGAATTGTTAATTCCTCCTAGTCCTGTTCAATTTCGAGCTATTGATTGTGATACTATTGGACAGACAAAGGCAAAATTATTAGATGCTCTTTATTCAAAAAATGTGGCTTTGCCTTTTTCACAGAGGCGTTTATTTGTTGAACAGTTTGATTTGGGTAAGTTTTTATTTGCAATATATAATTAATAACCAGATTTATAAAAATTAATTATTTAGAATGGCGTTGTCCCCGTCGTGGCCCTATCATTCTACTCGACGATGAACAACCAAAAACATCAGCCAGAGGACAAGAACCTCGGCGTTTAAATACTTTGGCATATTATGGAGTAACTGATAGATCACTTTTGTATATGCAATGGAAAATTGTTCCACCTCTCCTTCCTGTACACACTCAACAGCAAAACCATACATTCCGTAGCGGGTAAATTTAAATTTTTTGAATATTTTTGAATTAAAATATATACCAAAATTTTATTTAATTTTATTTAAAGGTCAAGTGATCATTCAACACTTTGTGGTGGATGGAGAAGTTCAGCTAATCAACTTTTATTATCTGCTTCATCAACCTCATCTTCTGCATCAAATGAATCACCACATATTTTTACTTCTTTGCCTAGTTATGCAAATAATAAAATATTACAACCTTGTTATTTTCATCTTTCTACACAAACAACAACAACGAATATAATTAATTCAAATGAAAATAAAGAAAAGTAATAATTAATAATTAAATTTTAAATTTAAAAGAGTTGTTAAGTAGATTAACAAGAATGAATTTTGGACATCCCTGACATTAAATTTCTAAGTCAAAAATTTTATTTTGGGTTAGAAAATAATTTTTCAACCCAAAAATAATTAATAAATTAATTATTTTTATTTTTAAAGAAATACAAAGAAAAACAAAAAACAACAAAAACAACGTCGATTATCCAACGACAAAAATATTTCAAATAAAAATATTGAAAAATCTCCACCACCTCCATTACTTGCAGAAGTTTTATTAACTCGACTTTTAATGTGTAAAGGAGCACTTCAACGTTTTTTTGAAATGTTTTTTGAAAAAGCTATTTTACTTTCATCTTCAAATATAGAACAACAACAACAACCAATACCTGTTGTTTTAAAATATGTTTTTGATTTTTTGGATATACAAGCATCTCAGAGTCAAGTAAATAAATTTTTAGAATTAAAATTAGCGACATGGGAGGGAGGACTTGGATAAGTTCCAAATTCCTCGACTTTCGAGGCCGAGACACACTAATCAAATATTCCTCTTAACATTAAAATTCAATTTTTAAAATTTCCAACTTTATTTAAAATAATTTTTAAAAAAGGTCCCAATCGATGAAGGGACTCTCCACGCATGGAAATCAAATTGTTGGGTTCTTCGTTTTTGGCAGCAATTAATTCAATCTCCTTCACTTCTTTTTGATGTTCCAGAAAGACAACAAACACTTGCTGGTTCTTTAGCTGTTTTAGGGCAAACAATTGTTGATATATTTTCTTTATCTGAATTAAAATTAGGCAAAGAAAGTCCTTCATGTAAATTATTATTTGCACCAGAAATTTCTCGGTAATTTTTAAAAACATTTAAATAATATTAAATTTATTTTTAAGTTATCGTCCATTATCAATTCAATTAATTAAAAGAATAAAAGAACAACCACCAATTTCTCCCCAATATTTTTACGAATATTTATCAACATTAAATGAAGATAATAAATATATTGGTTTATCACCAAATATTGCTTTAAAAGAATTATTTGGATGGGCTAAAGCTAATGGAATTAAATTAATTGAATGTTTAGAAAATAATTTAGAAGCTAAACAACAAAGATTAGGTGAACGTTTGAAACAATGTGTTGCTGCTAGTTTAAGAGGAAATAATAATATAAAAGAAAATATTAATAGAACAGTTATATCTCCAACATATTATGAAGAAAATGTTTATGCTACTTTAAATTAAATTTAAAAAGATATTTAATTAGGGATCAAAATACATTAAAGTTAATTTTATTTAAAAATTATATTTCCGATCCCTAAAATAAGCATATACTACTTTCTTTACTCATTAACGGGTATTTTTTAATAATATATTTTATTTTTAGTTAAATAAGCAAAAGAAGTTGCTTTAGAAATTTAGAAACATTTTGATCAAATTTTTAGAAAAAGAGAAAAATAATTCAAAAATCATGCTTATAGTTAACTAAAAATATAATTAATATTCTAAATAACATAATCATCTTTTATTTTCCTTGAAATATATTATACAATCCTTAAATTAATTTTTTAAATAAAATTATTAAATATATATTTTTATTTATTTTTTTTTAAATTTTTATAATAAAATATTTAAAATAAATTTATTTAGAAAATTATTTTTAATTAATAGTTTCTTCAATTTCCCTAATTTGTTTTTTAAATTCATCCTTTTTTGGTAATAAAATTGTTCTTTCATTTTGTTTTTTATATTCACCTTTAAATTATTATTTTATTAAATATTTTTAAAATTATTTGAAAGAAAGCTCATTTAATTAAAAAAATTCAATTTTTACCCCTTTTAATATTTCTCGGTTTCATAATTAAATAATTCGAAGAAGATGAAGATCCTCCTTCAGAAGACAAATCATCTCTATTTAAATTATCAGAATCTATTCTAAATGCTGGCCCAAATCTTTTTTCTCTTAATTTAATTCCATTAACTACACCAACTAATCCACCAGAATTTCTTTGTGACAATGCACACATTGCACAAGCAATTGATAAAACTATTGCACTAACAATTAAAACAGAAAGAAACCAAGCTGCACTTCGAATACGTTCTATAGAAAATAATATTTTTAGTTAAAGTTTTTTTCTGGTTTATATTGAGGGGAGGAATGTTTTTTAAACAAATCCCTGACATTCTATTGAAAATATTCATAATTTTAGAATATAAATAATATTAGTTTAGAATATAATTAGAATATTAGTTTAGAATAAAATTTTAGAATATAAATAAATAATCCCACAAGACTAATAAATATTTATATTTTTTTTAATTTATTACCTTTATTAAATAAAGAAATCATTTTAGAACTTTCAGTTTTAATTGTTAAAGGTTTTGAATAAGTTAAAGAAACACCAATTTCTCTAGCTATACCAATTATTATATAATCTGTATCTTTTTTAAGATCCTTCAATTCAAGTGAAGTTTGTGGTAAAGTAATCCATTCACTAAGTTTCCATTCATCGTTAAAATCTTTATTAAAATTTTAAATTATTTTTAGAAAAAAATTTTTTTAAATTAGGGATGGTCAATATCCATTAAAAAATAAATAAAAAAATATTTTGAAATTTGCCTTGTCTTGTATAATTAACAGCAAAAGAAGTTCCACTCATTCTCATTCCTCCACCAGAATTTATTGGCAACCAATTAATTAAAAGTGAATTAATTAATTTTGTTTGAGTGCGAACAGAAAATAAAGGCGAATCTGGACCTTAAAATAATTTTAAATTAATTTTTAAATTTGTTAAAATTTTCTCACTTCGAAAAGGCCAAGTTTTTGTATTTCTCCAAAGACGAGGGCCTTAAAAATTAATTTTAAAATAAAAATATTTTCATCATAAAAAACCCTCTCCACCACCAGTTTCTGCCCAAACAGAAATTCTATAAGGAGTGTTTGGCTTTAATTGTTCGTGTAAATAAAATTGTTGTCGATACAAAACATAAGTTTCTTCAATATGGTCGGTAAGTCCATCTATGGGAAGAAAATTATTTCTAATCAATTTACAGTTCAACTCTCGTTATTAGCGGCAACTCGCTATTATATAAATCTCCATCCTCTCATATGCAATTGTATTTCCTCCCCTACCCTTAAAAATAAATATTCCTTTACTTTGGAATGTAATAAAATATCCTCTTAAATTTCCATTTGGATGTAATGGAGGTTCCCATGTTACAAGAACTGAACGGGAACCAACTGAATGAACACGTAAACTGTGAACTTTTGAAGGTACTAAATAATATTTAAATATTTCTAATTATATTTATTTTATTTTACTTCCTTCAATTGTTTTAAATTCTAAAAGATTTGAAGGTTTGCTTTCAAAATGTCCATTAAGTAAATGTACTTTAGCTGTATAATATTGTAATGCTTCTAAACCTCCAATTAATTGGCTATTTGATGTTGAATAAAGAGAATGTACAAGAATTGGGTGAATATTCATCCAATAATCTATCTTTAAATTTAAGGATAATTTTATATATTTAAGAAGAAATTTTTAAAGAAGACAATGTAAGAGAGGATAGAGAAGTTACTCTTCTCATGCCAATACTTTTGACGGGTACACCCCGATGTACCGCAGGGCCGATGTACCGCAGAGCTATAACTTCCTTCAAAATTATCGAATC
>ABLG01000639.1:0-15493 GCA_000172435.1 Meloidogyne hapla
TAAATTTACTTTTTACTTATATTGCTTAAGGAAAATAAATGATTGACAGGAAAAATAAAGGATTATCTTTTGAGACTCAAATAGGGAGGGGGGGCGGTATATGAAAAAAGTACCGAAAAAAAAAAAAAGTACCTACGAAAAAAGTACCTACGGATCGAGGCAATTATGTATGGAGATGTAAATTTAAGAAATGTAAATCTAAAAGAGGAATCCGCACTAGAAATTTTTTTGATGAAATTTTGAATGGAATTGCGGATTATATGCCTCCTTTCTAACTTTTACTCACTAATTTTACTCATAAATTTACTTTTTACTTATATTGCTTAAGGAAAATAAATGATTGACAGGAAAAATAAAGGATTATTTTTTGAGACTCAAATAGGGAGGGGGGGGCGGTATATGAAAAAAGTACCCTCATATCTTTTCCGCATCTATCACAGATTCGCTCTCGATGCAAAATTCCACGTTGTTGAAAAAAACGGATACATCCCAAGCTTATGTCTCCTTCACCAAGCTCATCTACATGTGTAACTAATTGATCATATTTCATAACTATAATTAATTTAGAAAGAAAGAAAATTTAAGTTAACATAAATAAATGATTTGCATTTTTAATGGAATTGCGGATTATATGCATTCTACCAATTACTTTTTACTTATATTGCTTAAGGAAAATAAATGATTGACAGGAAAAATAAAGGATTATCTTTTGAGACTCAAATAGGGAGGGGGGGCGGTATATGAAAAAAGTACCAATACGGCAACCATTAATGTACTGCCTTTTTTTAATGTACTGCCTTAATTTGGATTTATTATAGATCCGAGTGGAGAAAAATGCACCTTTTCTGAGAACCCAAGACAAGGAAAATTTGATTTTGGGTTGAGAACTCAAATTGAGACTCAAAAATAAATTAATAAAGACAAAATGCCATAAAAATATTTGAAAATAAAAAATTTTTTAAAATAACAAAGTACGAGAAGTACGAGCAGGTACTTACCCCTCGTACCTCGTACTTTCCCTATTTTTTTGGCTCGTACTCATACTTCGTACCGGCCAATTTTTATTGCTCGTACTTGTACTTCGTACCTGGTACGAGTACGAGGTACGAGTACGAATTTTGGTACGAGTTGCGAAGCACTGGTTGTTAGTCGTTCATTTAGAGTAAAACCACTATCTTATCCTCCCACATCATTTATATTTCACGATCTAGAATATGTCCCAAATAATGTTTGATCTCAAATCTCGGGGAATAGCTGATATAAGGAGAGGCAAGGTCAATCCACAAAAAATATCAAAAGACTGGAAGTGATCCCGGTGCTCTCCGAAGCAAGTTTCTTTATCAACTAGGCTTATTAGCTAACCATAAGTGATCTTGATGGGTGGGATAAGACAGAGATTTTACTTTAATTAACTACTAAATATATAACACCTCCACATCAATATTGTTATCCTCCTCAAATATTTCTCCATTATCTCCTTCATCCAAAAATATTATAGTCTTCACTTCCTCTTTTAAATCATCCCCTTCTTCTTCCTCAGTACTCCACCTAAACTGCCTTATTTCTTCATCAAAAGCAAACTTTTTCAGAAAATGTTTGGAACATTCCTGAACATTTTTTTCTTGTTCATTTTCTTCCAAAACACCATTTATTTGTTGAGATTTTCTGTTGTTTCTCATTTGTTTCATTTTTCTCTTCCTTCTCTCTTGTTGTTCTAAAACTTGTTTTTCTTGTTCTATAAGCTCCTCAACTTCGCATTGTTCCAACAACGCAATTTGTTGGGCAATATAATTCTGAACGGGGTCCAAACATTCATTTGAACATTTACTCTCTTCATTTTCTATTGTCTCTACAACACTATCTAACGTTTTTCCGGAATGTTTTTCCGGATCGCCTATTCCCATATTTCTCTGTCTCTTCTTTTTCTCTGTTTGTTTAGACAACAAAGTTTCTTTTTGTTTCCCAACAAATAAATGGCCATTTTCGTTAGCTACAAAAACCAAGTTTGAAGAGTAAAAAGTTGGTAATGTTGTGTTTGTTGTTTTTATATATTCATTGTTGTAAAATGTTGTTATTTGCTAAATTTTCCTACGACAGGAATGTTTATGGAAAGGGTAAAAAATTTTTCTTTTATAATTGGAATAAATTTATTTTTTAATATTAATCAAAAAATCAGGGGAAAAATTCAAAAATATTAAAATGTAAGTAAAAAATGATTTTTAAAAAATGTTAAAATTTTTTTGACTAAAAAACTTTTTTTCTATTTTTTTCACAACACACTTGGAAAATTCGGAAAAAACAAAAAAAAATTAAAAAAACCCACTTGCGGCACTTTAGCATTTTGCATTCTTCTGATAGTATCTTTTAATTGAACTTCAACTTCTTTTTCATCCTTTCCGTCTATAATGGACACTTCACGCATATATTCAGTTAATAATCCACAAGAAAAGGCTATATTGATAGCTGTTTCCTTTAAAAGATTTTTTAGAAATTGTAAGAATATTTTAGTAAAATTTAATTAAATTCCGCAGAAAAAATGCGTTTCTTCAACTTAACCAGCTTTTTTTTCACCGCCAAAAGAGAATTTGAATAAATTTATTTTTAATATTAAAGAAAATATTGTTAATGCTTATTTGACTCTCGTTATAAGCCCACCAAGATATAGACCTTAACTCCCACTCTCGTTATAACCTCAGTTTCCGTTCTTTCCCAAGTGAAGTTTTCTCCATAAAAATAAATATCTAGTTCGGATATAACTCCACAACGGTTATACCCCCACCAAGTCATTCCCTTTGGTGTGGGAGGTGAAGGTATACCGGGAGACAACCTATAAGATTTAATTAATCACCGTTTTATCCCCAGTCAAAACCCATAATTTAATATTAGCATCAGCCAATGCTGCAATAGTTTGAGGCACTCCTTCCTGTAATTTATCTTCAATAGCTGTAGCACCCAACAAAATCATATCACATTCCATTTCCTCATATAACGCATCCACTCTTTTATCTTTATTTTCTAAGTCTATGAGAGCTTCGTGCAACCGTTCCTTTAAATTTTGAAATTTTTTGGAAAATTTTTTAAAAATTTCTCACAAGCCATTTTTCACAATATTCCCCTTCTACAATTTTATACGCCACACAAAGTGTGCGTAAACCATCGGTTGCAAATTTATCCAAATGTTGAAGGGTTGCTTGACGGAGTAATTGACTGGTGTCTTTCACGCTGAGTCTTTCCATTATCTTTGGAAGAAATTTTTCAAGTAAGAAAAATTTTAGAAAAATCACCATAGTATCAGCACCTTTACAATAAAGTCGAATTTGATTGTTAGGTGTTCGAACGAGTACAGACATGCGTTTGCGGACATTGTCAAAGTCCAAGATGTGCAAGGCTTCGTAAGTCTTTTAAATTATTTGATAAAAATTATAGGAATAAATTCAAGGAAAGAAATTTTATTATGGTTCAATGTCAAGCCAGTCTAGCTAGATCTGTTTTAAAATTTATTTTCTCTTGGAGGGGGTTTTAGGGATTTCTTGTTTAAATGATGAGCTTTACCCAGTAATATCAATTTAAAGCTAACTAATATTTCAAACAAGGCCCAAAAATAGTCTAAAATGGGTTAACGTGCCAAATAAATCGGGTAAGTCATTAAACAAGATAGTCAAAATTCGGGGTATTAGACAGTAAAATCAAAGTTTATTACCTCCGTACGTCCATTAACTTCCAAAGTAATAGATTGTGGTGTTCTCTTTCTAAAGACAAATCCAAAGTTACGAGCTGCAGAAGTAAGAGCTGCCTCATCTGGACTTTGAGCTTGGTATTCAAGTACATCTCCTTTCCCCTCAGGCATTACAGTGTGACAAATGGCCAGTAAACGCCAAAATTCTTGAACCTTAAGTTATTAATGGTTTATTGAGGATCTTGTCTCTACCTAGACTTCTTTTGAACTTAACTTTGTGAAGAGAATCTCATAAAGGTTTTTAAAAGGCTGGGTTTGTGTTAGTATAAGTAATGGTCAAAACTAACGGTTTCAGGGTCTTTGGATATCAATACATGGTTAGGGCCGATAGGTTTGCCAAAGGGTTCTTCGGGGGTATCCCGGGCTAGATTATTTTCTGTATTAACCAAGAAAATGACCATCTTTCCCAGAAATACAAAAATTCCATCATATTTACCTCCTTCAACCCTTCTACAGTATCAATAAGCAAAGTTTTGTCATAAAATTTAAAATTCTTTTCGTGCCACCGATTGAAAGAAAAATCAATCCCTGGTAATGTATTTTCATCAATATTTTCAATAATATCCCCTCTTTCATTTCTAAAATCGCCGTAGCTTCTTCCATTTATTGAGCATTTTTTAAAGACCTTCGAAGAAAATTTTTTGAAAATTTTTTTTTATTTTTTAAAATTTTTTGTAAATTCTTTGAAAAATTTTTTGAAATTTTTCTCCTTACCATAACGTTTTGTGTCAGAGTCCCCGTTTTATCACTAAAAACATATTGAACTTGACCCAATTCTTCATTTAAAGTACTCGTTCTAGCATTTGCTGGTGTATCCGTTTTAGGGTCATACATTTTTAAATCGCTGTTAATAAACTTTGAATGAGCTAAACGAATCATTTCAACACTGAAAAAATTAATTTTTTAATTAAAAAATTTTTATTCTGATTTTTCGGGGTACACCGCAACCTAGCGAGAGTCTAACCTACCGCAGGGCTAATAAATAATTTTATGAAAGTCAAACCTCTTCGATTTTGGTATGATTCGACTTGTCTCTTCGGGAGCTATCGAATGGTACCAAAATCGACGAGATATGTCTTCATTAAAGAAGGTTATAGTCATTAAGGAAAGTTAGGAGGTCTGCTCCCTCTTAATTGCTCTAATTTTTATTTCTGATTTTAATTCTGATTTTTTCTGATTTTAATTAAATTTACCTAATATATAAAGATATAGGCACAACAGTATTCAACAAAATAATATAAGAAAAAAATTGTAAAGCAACAATAAACAAAACTTGGGAAGGGGCAATAGACCTCTCCTCAGCATTAGAATCTCCCGATAAAATAGAAGTAACTCCTTGAACAACAGGTAATTGAACTGTTGTTAAATTCTTTATTCGAGGAACAATATCATCCCAAGGGAGAAAAACACGAAAATGTCTGCCAACAATTTGTTCCCAAAAACCAGTCATTAAAGTACATATTAGGGTGCAAACAAAGAGGAAAAGAACAATCTTTAAATAGTAAGGCTTTATTTTAAATTAATTAAAATCAGAATTAAAATTTTGTGGTTTCTGGTTTGTATTTTTAAATGTTTTGTGAGGCTTCAAAAATAGCTTAAATTCATTCTAATGAAAGTCTAAAAAAAATTGCAAAATCTACTTAATATATAAAAATACATTTATAATTTTACTTAAATTTCTTGGAAATCATAGACTAAGAGAACAATAATAACTGTCAGTGTATGCATTTTTGGATAGGGATTCTGATCAGAAATCCCTAAATTATCTTTACTTGTTTTGTTAATAGGAAAAATTTTGTGTAAATCATTTAATCTCGTTTTGAAGAGATATTATGGAAAAGAAATTAATTAAAGTTTTTTTCTAAATACCTATTCAGAATTTTCTAGCTAAAATTAAAAAAAGAAAAGGGAAATTAACTTAGAATTGCCTCAATTAATGGTCCAATATTAACGAGAGTCTTTAGGAAAGGTCAAAGTTGGATTTCAAATATTAAACTAATAATCTCACTAAATAAAATTTAAGTTAAAGAATTAAAATCTACTAAATATATAAAAATAAATTTATCATTTAGTTAAATCTCTTGGAAATTAGTACGACCGAAAGTCGTTAATTAGTACCAATCATTAAAATATTTTTGTAAGGGAGTTTATTTACTCCCTAAATATTTTATTGTATTTGTGAAATTTATTTGTAAAAAATTTCAACCGGGCTATAAAAAATGCACAACATAATTAACACATCAAAAAATTTAGGGAGTAAATATCTCCCTATCCAAAAATTTTCTTATATGTTACCACAAAAATCTTACTGTGTTTAATTTTCCAAAAACTTAAAGAGAACTATAAAAGTATTTTTATATATTAAGTAGATTTTGCAATTTTTTTAGACTTTTTTGTTTGCATGTTTTTAGGTTTGTTTTGTTTTTTAAAATTTATTTAAAATATTATTCTGATTTTTAATTCTGATTTTCTTTAATAAAATAATTAAAAACAAAACTTACCCCAAGAATTAAAAGATTTAAGAATTTATCCAAACTGGTTCTCTTTAAAGGCGATTCACCACTATTTTGCATTAATTTAGTATCTGCCCCAGCAAAAACTACAACACCATAACAAAATCTAGTGTTTCTTAAACAACATCCACGTAATAACATATTATTATTGTCTAAATTGTATTTTTGACCAGACCATTCAAGTCTGCCATTAAATTGGTCTAAACGGTTGTTGGGTGGTTCACAGACAATTAAACCTTTAAATTTTTGGGAAAATTAATTAAAATATTTTTAGTTTCACATCATTCCTAGCCCATGGGATTAGATTAGATAAGTTTTTTAATTATCGGATTTAAGACGATAAATAATTTCTAAGGCAGCTAGATACCGGCCAAATGCCTTAAGACAAAATTTGGTCTACCAAAGCTTAGTTTGCTTTCAATCAGCATATGGATTTTGGAGAAATTCCCTAAAAACAATATGAAAAAACAAGGAAAAGATTGTCTATCTCCGGTAAATTTGAAGACACGGTCATTAGGTAAGGCTAGGTATAGGCCACTTAACCGTATATGCTACATTAATTACCTAGCCTCTTTTATTCTATTCCTTCCTATTAATTATTCTCTCCAAGGATATGTTGAAATAATAGTTACCCATGTTAGAGTAGCTATGGTATTTGCACTATTTAAATTTTATTTAAAAATCAGAAATTCACCATCAAATTCATATATTTTAGCAATTATATCCCCCATTTCAGCAGTACACGGCAAAGCCATTCTAGTCTTCAAATTTGTTTCTCCGTCTAATTCGGCTGTTTCAATATAACAAATACCAGAATCTGAGGTAGATAACTGAAAATTTAAAAAATTTCCAAAAAAAATTTTCCAAAAAATTTTTTAAGTCTTTTACTAATAAAAGATCAGCAGCAATAAAATCCCCACTTTCCATACGTACAATATCCCCAACTTTTACATTCATCCATTCTTCTTCACAAATATCAATCTTCCCCCGTTTTGTGTTGTAACGTAGAACATAAGCTACTCTTTGATTTACTATACGGTCATTACGATGCCTTAGCTGGAAAATTTTAAAATTTTTTTCTTTGAAATATTTAAGACTAGTCCCTTGATATCTGATAATGGAAGTTCCTACTTTTAAAGGAATATAATTATAATTTAAAGTTTGAAAGGATAACAATTCCGAAATCGGAATAAGAATTTAAATCTAAAGATAAATTCTGGGTAGGGTTTCAGAATCCACTCAAAGCCCACCATCATCTTCCTTTAAAACTTTTGTTCATAAAATTATCAAGTAAAGGATAAATAACTTTAATCTTCAGATAGTCTAGCTTATCAAGGACTAGCAGCCTTTCGTCTGCATCAGAATCTTTTTTTAGTTATAGTCAAAAAGAACTGCCAAACGTTGAAAATTAAAAAGTGATAATTAGATTAGGATAAGGTAAATTTGGCATATGAAGATTTTTTTTAAATTTGGGAAAAGGGATTGTGATTTTCGAAAGGTAGAGGGTATCAAAAAAAATATAATGCAGTATCTTATAAAATTATTGCATATTAAGCAAAATCTACCAAATCATCATATCCATCTTTTATGGCACTGCACAAAAGCACAAAGCTAAGAGGCACTAAAGTATATACCCAATTTACAGAACTTATTTGAGGAATGCATTGCAGACATAATAAAACAAGAAAATAAAAATTAGCAATTCGAGTAAATTGTTGAAATAAATTAACTGGTACAAATGTGAGCAATGAATATTTTGAAGTTTTGATGAAATTATCCTTTAAAAAATGAGAAAATTAAATGAGAGATAAATAAAAGGGGGTTATTAAACATTTTGGGTACTGTATACATTTGAAACTCGTTATACTCCCTCGGGGTTATACTCCATATATAGCCGCTCCCGAAAAAAGTTTTGAACAAATCTAACACCCCCCAACACTGTTATAACCGCATCCGGGGGCTATAACGAGTCTGTATTTTTCAATGAAAAATATTTGAGAGAATAAGAATCCGAAATAAACATAGTTCTGCCAAGAGTAGTTCCAGGTTGACTTTCTCCATAAATATTTTCCAACCCCAACGGAGAGACCCAAATTTTTCGGAAAATTTTTTTAACCCTTCCGTCCATCCTTTATAGTTTTAAATTTATTTCGGTTTACTTAGCTCCAAAACCGAAGACTTTGAAACCTAGGTAGAGCTACTAACTAGAATCTTGCCCCAATTTTAATTAAATTTTACCGCATATTTAAATTGAGCATTAAAATCCCTGTCATTTGCTTTAACAATTCTTTGCTCTTCTTTTTTCTTCTTCTTTTTTGTGTTTTCCTTAATAGGATCTGAATTACTTGGTTCAAGTTTCTGTTGGGATGTCATTGCCTTTATACACCACTTGAGCAATTTAAATGGATGAACTAAAATAAAAAAATACAAATTTATTTCTCCATATTTTTATTTTTCCGGATAAAATACAGTAAAAATTTTTAAATTTTGTATTTTACACCAAATACAAAACAAAACGTATCAGAATATACGAGAATTTTTAATAAGAATAAAATTTCTATTGTAGTATCAGAATTATTGTATTTGTTTGTATTTTATTTAAAAAGCCAGCATTATTTATATTTTTAAAAGCAGAATTTCCAATTTTTTGTATTTTTTGTGTTTTATTTAAAAATCAGAATTTTAAAGTAAATTAACCTTTTTCTTTTTCTAAGGCACTTTTTCCTTCTGTAGCAACAACTTGTTCTGTTGCTATGTTTTTATTATTTAATTTATTAGAAACAGAATTTTTAATATTTTCTTTTTTATTGTCGTTATTAATGTAGTTTTCTGCGTTAATTAAATTCTGAAAAAATTAAATTCTTAAGAAATTTTTTTTTTATTTTTTTATTTTTTAAATTAAAGATTTTCTAATAAAAAAATTTTTTTATAATTTTTTTAAAGAAAATTTCTTACTTTCTGACTAATATTTCCATTATTTTCAACATTATTTTTATTTATTAATTCTGGTTCTTCTTTTATTTGACCGAACGTTTCAGCAGCTGATGAACAAGATGACGATTTTAATGATGACTTTTCTTCTTCGTTTTCTTTTTCTTCTTTTTTCTGCTTTAAAGTTTCTTCTCTTTCCTGTTCTTTCACCTCGTTTGGCGAAGAATTTGATAAATTAGTAAGAGAATGGATTGACGCAGATGATGTTAAAGAAAGGCGTTTGTCGGATTCTGATGCCTCTGTTTTAAAAATAAAATTTTTAAAAATATTTTATAAGCTGGGTAAGAGCTTGGGGAATATTTAGGAATGCCTATTAATTTTTAAATAATATTTTAAAATTTTAAAAAATTCAAGAAAAATCACAAAAAATTAAAAAAAATTTTTTTAAATAATTTTGTTTGCCTTTAACATTAAAAATATTCATTTAGTTTTGCAAAGAAAAATAATCATGAATGATTCAATGGATCAAGCAAATTCGTTATACAAAAAAAAAGAAAATGAAATCGGTCAATGAATCATTAAAAAATGAAAAATTTATTTAGAAACATTTAAAAAATTTTTTTTGGATTATTTCTGAAATGATTAACTTGTATTTTGTATTTCCGGAAAGAATGTATTTTTACAGATTTGTTCTGTTTTATAAAATATACTTAGCGAAAATACATAAATAATAAAAAAATAATTAGTTGTTTGTATTTTATTTTTTCCGGATGTATTTTCAGATTATAATAAACTTGACGAAAATACAAAAATAATAATAAGCTTTTTATTTACATTACTGTATTTTTTCCGGTTTATAAAATAAACTTGACGAAAACACATTAATAATTAATTAATGACTCATTAGTTAAAATAAAATATATAGATAAAAAGAAGGAAAATAAAAAATTAAAGCAATATAAATTAAATATTTTATTGATAATAATTTTTAAACATTTATTTTTTATTGCAGCATTTTAATGTTGCCGCCAATCGCATTGATTTTGTGTTAGTGTGTTTACGAAGCTTTTTATTATTTTTTTGTAAAAATGCATGGTTTTTTTGTTTGATTTTTGTGGATGATTTGCATTTGGAGAGTCTATTGTTTGGTAAGGGAATTATTAATATTAAAGGTTTATTGAGGGAATAATAATAAAAAAGATATAAAATGCTATGCTTTTTACGTTTAAAGATTAACTAGAATAACATGAGAACATTAAAAACTTTATAAAACAAGAATGTTTTGTTTATGAAAATATGATGTTTTATAAGGTAGCAAAAGAAAATTAAGCATGAGAGGCATTAAAAAAACAAAAATGTTCGAATAAAATTCTGTTTTGTATTTAAAGTGTTTTTATGTTTCTGATGTTTCTTTCATTTATTAAAAATACAAAAATGTTCGAAAATTTTGTATTTTAAGTGTTTTTATGTTTCTGATGTTTCTTTGAATGTTTGAGCTAAAGAAAATAAATAAAAACCAGAAACAAACAAATACAAAAATACAAGAATAACAAAACTTAAGTTTTGTGTTTTTGTTTAATTCTGATTTTAATAAGAAAATAAGTTTATTTTTATTTCTGAAAAGTACAATATATAAACTGTAAATCAAAAACATATTTTTCTGAATACAAAAATTTTTGTAATTTCTGCTTTTTATTTAAAAATACAATAAAATACAAATGAAAATTACAAATCAGAATTAAATATTATTAATTTCATTAATAAAAGGCACAGAGGGGTTTTGGGAGGAAAAGGAAAGAGAGAGAGAAATTAGCGAAATCAATGCTCCGCCACCTCCAATAAAAAAAAATTTTTCTGCCACATCACAAAAAAAAATTTGTAATGGCAGACACGTTCGCTCTTCACAGTTCAGCGAACGGTTGTCACTAAACAAAAAAAATAAAAATAAATAAACCAGCAAAAATTAATCAATTTTGGTGCTTTTCCTTACAGTTTTCCCTCACAAAAAAATTTTCTTTTAAATTATTTAATTAAATTTTTTGAAACATTTTTTAATTTTATTTGGATAATAAAGTTAAAATATTAAAAAAAATAATTAAATTTAATTTTTAAATAATATTAGCGTTAAAATTAAGGTTGTAACTCGAACGGCCGGAGGCGAGGATGTCAGAGTTTGGTAGGTCCTTTCTGGGAAAGGGGTATTTAATTTCAATTAGAAGATTTTTTTAATTGAATCTTATTTTAAATAAGTATTTTAACTTTATTTTTGAACAATTAAAATTAAAGAAAATTTTATTTCCTTTTTGTGTTTGAGTACACACAAACAACCGGTTTGTACTCTTTTTTATCACGCAACTTTTTCAGATTTATATAATTTTGTTTATCTTTTTAAATTTTGCAAAGTTAGTTACTAATTTTCTGTGTCGGCGAAATTCATTTAATTCGAAAAGGCCAGGGCCTATTTTATTTTTATTTTAACAGGACCCATTTCCTAGAGACGCTCGAGACTGAAATTTTTCCTTGATCCAAGAAAAATATGATTTTTGAGCGCTCCTAATAAATAAAATATTTTATTTTAAAAAATAAATCCGTGAAATAATATTTAAACAAATAAATAAAATTTATAAGCTGAGAAGAGGGTTAAAAAATAACAAAATCAAAAGACAGCAATTTGAGCTTTTTGTTTGCTTTTGGATTAGAAAGTGAAGGAAAGAAAATTTTGATTATTTAAAAAAATAATATTAATGAAAATTGAGAAAATTTTTTAATTAAAAAATTTTTTTGAAGTACTGGTATATTTAATTTAAAATAAATTTTATGATTGAATAAAAAAATTTATAAAATTTATTTTCAGATGAAAATATAGAGGAAAATTAAGAATGAACTTTTATTAAAAATTTTTTATTTAAAAACATACCCATTAAAAATTTATAAAGCCTCTGATGACATTAAATAATAATATAAGAAAATAAAAAATAAAATTTAAAAAATAGTCTTATTTAATAAATTAGTTAAAGGAAAACATTAATTTTCAAGGGAAGGTTTGAAATAAAATATTTCGAGAATTGAATGGCTACCTGTCCTCTTTACTTGAAGAAATCTGTCTATTTCAGGGATTTCGAATTGGGTGACCTCGGGCCTTTCGAATAAAATGTGAGGTATCGGGTAAAATTAAAGTATCGTGTAATTTAGAGAATATCTCGAGTTTAATTTACCTCTCAAACATAAAACAAATAAAAAACCTTTCACTAGCTTATAATATATTAAAATTTAAGTTAAAAATTAAAAAACTTAAAAATCTACTTAATATATAAAAATTCATTTATCATTTTATTTAAATTGTTTGGAAATTTAAATTGAAGTAGCCTCATAGACAATAGAGTGTATTTTTGGATAGGGAGTTTACCCCTAAATTTTTTAACTTATTTTATTATAGGGAATTATCATGACAAGTAAATAGTGTGTTTTTCTTATGCTTTTACTCAATAATAAACATTTCATCATCTCAAATAATTTATAAAATTTACTACTTAATATTTTAAAATACATTTATGATTTTATTTAAATTTCTTGGAAATCAAAAAATTTAAGTAACCTCCGAGATCAGTGTGATATTTTTGGATAGGGAGTAGTTTACTCCCTAAATTTTCTTAACTTATTTTAGCCTAGGGAATGTTCATGACAAATTAAATCTTGTATTTTTTCTCATTTTTTACTCAATCCCTTAGGTTTGTACATTTTCCCTACAGTAAAAAAATCTTTAAAAAGTCAAATAAAATGGAAATCTAATAATTTATTATGTAAATTCTTATTTTTTTAAAATAAATGAGAGAGAAAAAATATTATTAGAAAAAACTAAAAAAATAAATACAAACTAAGTAAAAGTTAAGAAAAGAATCACCTCAAGCCTTTTCTTGTCAAGTTTTTCTGTTGTTAACTCGTTCCGCGTTGTCCAAGGCAACCGAACAAAAAAATTTAATAAATTAATGAACGGCAATATATTAATAGAATTAAAGAGGAAAGTTGGAGGAAGGCAGAAAATAAGAATTAAATTAAAATTAGAAATAAATTTAATTAAAATGGATTTTTCACATGAAAAAAATTTTTTTTAGGACAAATTTATGCAGAAAAATTAATTTTTTTTAATTTTTTAAATTTATTTTAAGGCAAAAAATTATTTTTTCTTAAAAATATCAAGAAAATAATTTTTATTTTATTTTACTTAATATTTAAATTTTTATATTTTTCAAAATTTGTTTTAAAGTAACGTCAGTCAGTCATAATATTTTTAAGCTTTTAAACAAACAAATGAAATGGTCAAACAAAACAGATAATAAATAAAGCTTAAAATAAATACAAGAAATACAAAACTTTAAGTTAAAAAAAATTTATAATTAAAATTTATAATTATATTTATTGTATTTTTTTGTGATTTAGTTAAACTAGAAACAAAATCAGATAATACCAAAATTGGTTAGAGTTCAAAAATCAGAAATAACGCTATTTTCTTTCTTATTTTAATCTCGCGAATATATGGCCTGTTAAGTAACTTAGTGTTAAATAGAGAATATAAATGGAAGAAATAGTATGTTATTTTTAGAGGTATTCGACAAAAGTTAGAAGAATTTGTACTTTTAATTAAAGACGTTTTGGTGCCAAATATTTTATTGTGGTTAATTGATTACTGTAATTAAATAAATTATTTTTGTGTTTCTTTTTTTAATTTAATGTGTTTCTCATGTATTTTCTTGTGTTTTAGGTTACTTTTGATGAATTTTGGATCTATTTTTAATAAATATCAGCAATCATTTTTTATGTGTTTTTAATTTCTAAGGTCAAATTTTTAAACTAATCCATTTAATCCAATTTTGGTATCGTTGGATAGAGCTCGAAGAGACGAGTCGAAAGAGGTATGATTTGTCCCATTACTATAATTTTTGAGAAATAAAAATGAGATTGAAATTAAGGCAAAAATCAACAAATTAGCCATCACAGAAGACAAAATGTATCAAACGACAAAATGCCAGTTTTTCAATATATCGAATTTAGAATCTAAAACTCAAAAAAATAGATATATAATCTTGTAGATAATTCATTAATCAGTAAGAATACAAAAAATTAGATAGGGTTATACAGCTCAAAAAAATTTTATATGGAGGCATACATTATGTCGTTTATAGCTAAATGTTTTAGTGTTATTTTCCCTTGCTATTTTAGTGATTTTTCGCTTAACTTCAAACTGATTTTTCTTTTTTAAAAATTATTGAAACTTAACAAATTATATCTCGTTCGAATCGTCTTGACGAGCTCTATCCAATGATACCAAAATTGGATTTTTAGGATTATTTTAAAATTTTGCCTAGCTTTACAATTTTCTCTAGACAGAGACTAACAACACTTACATTAGACACAAAATCAGAATTATTTAAATATAAGCTTTATATAGAAATCAGAATAGTGATGTATTTATTTCTAAATTTCTCTATTATAATTTTATAGACTACGGTATTTTAAGTCAAATTTTAAAATGAAGGGTTTAATCCAATTTTGGTATCGTTGGATAGAGCTCGTCAAGACAAGTCGAATGATGTATCATTTGTTCCATTTCTGCGATTTTTAAAAAAGAAAAATGCGTTTGAAGTTTAACGCAAAATCGCTAAAATAGCCAACCCAGAAGATCACACCCTATTCAAATGTGATCTTTGTAGATGATCCTTTAATAAATAAGTATACAAAAAATTAGGTAAAGTTTTATATGTAGAAAAATTTTTTATGGAGGCATGCATTATGTCGTTTATAGTTAAATGTATTAGTGTATTTTCAAGCTAATTAATGATTTAGCACTTAAACTAAAAATCATTTTTCTTTTATAAAAATCAAATTTAATTGACAAATGATACCTCGTTCGACTCGTCTCGTCGAGCTCTATCCAAAGATACAAAATTGGAGTAAATCCATTAGTTTAGAAATTTGCCCTAGGAGGTGATCTTATTTTAAAGTCAACAGACTTTAAGGGTCATTTCTCAAAAAATAGACGTCAGATCAACTTATAAATTTGGGATATTATAGATAAGATGTAAGCACATCTTTAAACAAAAAATCAGAAAAATTTAATTTAGAAAATCGTTTTTATAGGGGTCGAAATTTTCAATAATTTTAGAGATTTATTTTAAAGTCAACAGACTTTAAGGGTCATTTCTCAAAAAATAGACGTCAGATCAACTTATAAATTTGGGATATTATAGATAAGATGTAAGCACATCTTTAAACAAAAAATCAGAAAAATTTAATTTAGAAATCGTTTTTATAGGGT
>ABLG01000638.1:0-28296 GCA_000172435.1 Meloidogyne hapla
AAAAATGCCAAAGAAAATGGTTTGAATTAGAAGAACACAAATTCTAAATTTTTTTCAAAGCTTATCCCATCTCCCAATATTTCCTAAGGGTGTTAATTGGAAAAGGATTCAAAAATTTCCCCTAATTTTACTCCCTAAATTATATCTCCTTTTAAAATTAACCACAACCTTTGGAGAAAAATATATATTAAATACCGTAATCTCTCTTTCACTCAAAAAGTCGAGAAGAACATTTTTGAGAGAATTAAATGAGAGATTTCGAAAAATCAGAAAAACCAAAAAAATCCTAAAAATCAGCCTTACTCTATGCCAAAAATTAATTTTAAATATTACAGCAACCAATTCTGCTTATGATCCTTACTTTCTTTTTTGGACTGGATTGCCAGAACTATCATATATGGCACTCGCTCCCTTTTGTGTTCTTTATTTAATTATTGACAGATGTTTGGCTCTACGCCTTTTAACTGATAAAACAAATAAATTATTATCTTATTTGGCGACTATTTTTGGTTTTTTAATTTATTGTTCAAGTTTGGGGATTTATATAGCAGAATTACCTTTAGATTTGAATAAAGGTTTGTTAGAGATTGGAATTTTATTTTATTTTTTTGTAAAAGAAATTTAAAGGAGATTTTATGTTAAATTTATTATATTGAGAAATCTTTCCTTCTAAAGATGCTTTAAATCCATTTATCACCTTTATCATAGTCAATTGACCCCTAACTAGACCTACTAAAGAAAATCTGTCCTGTTCAAAAGTAAGAAGCAATGTTCAGGTCCTTTTGAGAAAACCTCCTTTCATTATCCAGGAAACGGAGCCAAAAACTCGCATAAACAATTTTGGAAATGGAACAACCTTAAGCTAGGTTTGCTATTTTTGATGACCATAGGGGGACGGAGATCCATAAAAAACCAAGTCTTTTTAAAAGATCCATAACTTACTGGTGGTAGGCTCTACTCTTACTGATTTTTATATTTTTTTTCGTCTCTATAAGTTCATATTTGGCCTAATATTCCCAAAATTAATATATTTTTACTTAGTTTCACGTTGTGAGTTGGCCTCCTGCCTAATGCTCAAATACAGAAATATTTTACAATTATCAGCCAAAATGGTAATTGGGACATTAAATGTTATCTTCTGTCTCATTTTTCTTTATTTACTAGAAAAATCAGGGAATGGCAAAAATTTGGTGAGAAAATAAAATTTATTGGAAATTTTAATGTTCCCATTTTTCAGAAAAATCGAGTTGTAAAATACACCATAACCCTTGAAATTCTTTTTAATGTTCTGCCAGGCTATTCGGCCGTTATCTTTAATGTGGTAAATTAAAAAAAATTTTTTTTTTTCAATTTTTAATAAAATTCCCGAACAGATAACCGGCACACCCTCTTCTGCCTACATTGGAGAATTTGCTTTAGTTTTTTGTTCAATGGACGCTGCTATCTGTTCGGCCATTTATTTACGTCTTTTTCTTCGTCAGAAGAATACTTCTTCTGTTTGTATAACAACACAGATGGTAGTGCCCGTCCCTCCAAATAGGACTAGCAATCATTTGAATAAAACGAATATGCGGCAAAAAGAAAAATTTTAATTTTTTTTTAATTTTAAAAATTAGTTGAAAAATATTGTTATTTACTTAATATATTATTTTTTGTGTTTCCGAAAAAGATTTCCTTAATTTTTGTTTTTTATTATTTCAGAATTAATAAATAATTAAACTTTGTCTTTAAAAATTATAATAACCAAAATACAAAATTAAAATTAAAAATCAGAATAGGTATTAAAACACAAAATTATTACAAAAGAAATTCTTATTTAAATTAATCAGAAACTGAAATACAAAATGTTTAAAATAACCAGAATATTTAAAAGACAAATTAAAATTAATCATAATAATTAAGTGAAAATACAAGCTTGAAAATAATCAGAATAAAACACAGGAAGAATAAAATACAAACAACCTTTAAAAAATCAGAACAACAAATAAAAAAAACCAGAACAAGAAACACAAATTAAAAAATCAGCACAACAAAACACAAACTTGAAAATAACAAAATAAAATACAGACGTTAAAAAATCAGAATATCTAATAACATTAACCAGAATAATAAAACACAAAAATAAATAATACGTAAAATAATGAAATACAAATTTCAGAACAAAATTAAACCTTTATAAAATGTATTTCATTGTTATTCAGAATTATAATAATTATTTAAAAAACATATTTTCTGAAATACATTTTATTTAAATTATTTTTTTATTTACCACGCATTTTTAAATATGCTTGCTTGGAGGTCATCCTCATAACAAAAAATCCATTACAGGAAATACAAATTTAAAAAAGACAAAAAGATTTGTGTATTACTTTGAGGGACGGATTTTGCCTAGGGCAATGCATTCAAAAATCCCTTCAGCGTGGCGATAATGAAATGAGTCATTAACGGTTTTTCTCATCCTCCTTTCTTCTTCCCATGCATTAATGGAAGATGAATATTATTTTAAAAATTGAGCTGCTTGTATTTATTTTTTAAGGAGAAGTTAAGAATTTTGTTGGTATTAAAGGATATCTTTAAAAAATTTTAAATTTTGGTCCTCTCCCAATTTAGCATTTTCAGTTAACTCTCGATATAAGAGACAAATGAAGATGTTTTTTTTATTTTTATCATCGAGTCATTTTAGGGAGAAATCTTAGCCAGATGCTATTTCGTTAGTTCAAGAGGTTCGTTAAAGCGAGGGGTCACTATATCGAGAGTTGACTTTTTAGGACATTTGATCCCAGCGTTATTTTTCTCATAAAAAATATTTTTCTAACATTTTTTAAATAAACTTTCATCAAAAAAAAAGTCACATTAAACAACACACCTTCTTTCTCTCCTTTTACAGTAACCTTTATGCAAACAAAGTCTGGCCTTTTCTTCCTGCTCATTTTCGCGCGCACCTGGAGAGGTTTTATGTTGTTGTTGAAGAGTTAGTTCATTTAATGACTTTTCTGTTCTTATGAGAAAATAAGAGAGAATTTGAATTTTCCTCCTTCATTAAGACCTTATCTCCTCTCCTTTCTCGTCTCGTCCAAAAATATTTTTTTCTTCTTCCTGCCCCACTTTTAATAAGACGAGGTTCATAAGTTGAGGTTTAGGTAGAGAAAATGGTCATTTTTGCCTCTAGCAAAATGGCCGACTCTTTAATGGAGTATAACATCAACAACAGAAGCCAGAGCAATCATAAAAAAACTTGTGTACATTTCCTTCTTCACTCTTCAACCTTTACCTTCCTTTACATTCTTTCCGCGAAATTCGTCCGTTTTTTGGTTTAGTTGGCCAAATAAATTTTATTAAAAATTTAGATGACTCATAAACTTTTTTAAATTTATTTTTTAAATCGCCTCAGGCATCTTTTTTTAATCTTTAATGTTCTTCGAACTCTCGCACATCTTAAAACTTGTACTCGATGTTTATTAATATTAATCCCTAAAAATAATATTTTAATTCAAATATTTTCCCATACTTATTAACAATGTTCATTATTTTGTCTTTGACTAATCATAGGGTTTAGGATAGGTCGGGAAAACAAAATAAAAGGCAAAATAAGAGATGTAAGATCCCAGATTTAACTGAAATCGTCGAGAAAATGAAGGAAATAACCAGTGTTTGATAACTCAGATTTTGCTCGTACTCGTACTTCATACAGGCTATTTTTTGACCTCATACATCGTAGTCGTACTTCGTACACAGGTACGAGTACGAGTACGTATAGAGCTTCCAAACACTGGAAATAGCCTTATCCTTCATTTCCAATCTCCTTTTTTTAGATTCTGAATATGGTTGGTGGATCCTGAATAATCTTCAGATATCCGTTTCCGACATATCAAGAAAAAAATTAATACCAAGCCCTAAAACCCCAAGCCTTTTCCTTTAAAACCCAAGCCTTTTTACCCACACTATTAAACATAAAAAAACATTTTTCATTCTTTTAATTGTTGCTTCGTTTAATACTTTATTTTCTTTATCCTGACCATCATTCTCTCATTTCTCGTCATTTGCATTAAACAATTTTTCTTTTTTCTTTAAGTCAATTCCGCCAAATTTGCCGCAATTCAATGACCATCATCCCCCAACATTTTTTTGCCTTTTTTATTTTTTTCTTTGTTCCGCATCTTGTCCCTGTCCCCATTTTTTATTTTTCTACTCTATTTGTGGAGTGTCATAGAGCTTTTAGAGACATTCATCAACTGCAGGACCAGCAGGACAGAAAAAACCGTTTTTCCTATTGCGCTTCCTTTTCCCGTCCTCATTTATTATATCCTCTTATTTTCTTACCTCAGCATGCACAAAAACACATTATGCAAGATGTTTGGTATTTTTGGCACATACGCTTCTATTTCGCGCAGTTTACTATTTTTAGTTTAAAAATTGATACGGTAACCAGTAGAGAGAATTTGTGACCTTGTGACTTTCTTTTGGATTTTATTCTTTGAATTTTAGTTTGAGGCATATGCCAAATATAGCTCTTCTATAATTCTCTAACTAATATTGAGATCAAGAAAAGTTGGGTTTGAGTTTACGATCGGGCACAAAACGTGGGCTTATCAACCACATCCTCGATCGGTTTAGATCATTATTGAAGAGTTCGTTTTACCCAATTTTTTTTTGAATTTTTTCTCAACTCTAATAAGCTATTTCTTTAATTTTCTAATCCATTCAACCCTTAATTCAAAAACTTTTTTACTAAATTTCTAATTTTATCAAATTTATTCCCATTCTTTTTAATTGATTAATCATTTATATTTAAATCAAAAATATCGATATTTATTTATTTCCCATCTTGTGGCAACAAACACAAACTTTTTGTTCTCTCTATCCACAAATTTCCTAAGAGAGAGACTAACTACCCTGTGGCGACATGTTTTGTGTTGATGATGATGATCTTATCTTTTATTTTTCTCGGGGACAGGCTTTCCCCTTTATTTATTAGTCAAAAGAATATTAAACACGGCCTTTCTCTTTTTTTAAATTCCAGAGACAAAAAAGAAGAAAAAGTCCCCAAAACTCTCGTTTACACGCGCGTATCCATAAATAAAAATAAAAATTTTTTGGCGGGAATCGCAACTTGAAAAAATTAAATAAATGGCGTGGAAAAACTTTTTTTGACACAAGTTGACGAGCAAAATACAAACTTTATAATTTTCTTCTTTAAATCTTTCTTGTGAAATAAATTAAATAATTAAATTCACATATAATTATTAAAAAAAATTAAATTCCCTCTTACCCCGAACCCCACCCGAAAAAAATCGCTAACCCCGTAACACGACATACCCGTCGGGGCGCAACCCCGATCAGAGTTACGAAATCGAGAATTTAAAAATTCGGGAATTCCCCATTCCCAAAAATTAAAAATTGGGTTTTATATCGGCTAGATCCATTTTAGGGATGATGCAAAAGATGAGGGAATTTCACAGTCTTGGACCAAAACCTAAATTTTTATTAAAATTCTCTTCTACTTATTTTTGATTAATTCAATCTACTCTCTAATAAAATATGTAAAATATCATCACATTTTATTTAGCTTTTGCTCATTTCTTCCAAATTACAGCCCATAAAGTAAAAACAGTTTTTCTTTTGTCTTTTTTTTGCTGCCACCCGTCCCCTTCCCCAATCCTGTCAATCCTCTTTCCTAATATTTTTTGCCCCATTATTTTTTTTGGCAGCGGGAGAGAAAGACGCCTACTTTTAAAAAATTTTTAGAAAAAAATTTTTTTTCTCGCTTTCTAAGAAAGAGCTCTCCTTCTGCCCTTCCCCTTTTATTTCTTTGTTCCCAAGAAAAAACAATTTTTCTTTTTTTTTATTCCTGCGCGTTGACGGGTGGTGTGTTTAGGTGTCTCTCTCGGTTGCACAGACGATCACTTCTCCGACCAGCCGAAAACCATTGGTTTTTTCGTTGTTTTATGTCCCGTGCCATCCTTTTTGAAGATTTATTCTAGAAAATATTTAAAAGGGCGAGAGGTTGAGAAAAAAAAAATTTTTTTTTGAGTTTTTAAAAATTTTCAAAAATAATGAAGTTAAAAAATAAATTAAAGAAAATGTATAAAATTTATAATTTTTAATTCTCTCATTTGTTTTTACAACTTTTATCTCTCTCCTTTCATTTCTTTACAGTGACTAAAACTTTAAAAAACACAAATCAGAATTTTTAAAAGTTTTCATAAAAATCAGAAGTTTTTTAAAATACACTAGCCTATTGAAAATATTTCAGAATTTTTGTAATAAAAAGTTTCAGAAGTTGGAATTTAAATTATTGTATTACAAAAATAATTGTATTTAAAAAACACTAAAATTCTGATTTAATTATTCTGATTTAATTAATTTCAATTCAATCCCTTTTATAATCTAACACTGATCTTCACAGTGCTTTTATTTTTTAAAAATTCCCGTTTTTTTCATTTTTTCTTAGTTTAAATTAGCATTTTAGATATTTTTTGACTGTAATATTTTTTTTATTTTTTTTTTTGACTTTTTTCTTTTTTACCTTTTTTTTTATTCTCCACCCTTTCGGGTACTGTCTCTCGATAGTTTCTCTCGCCCATTCGTTCTTTAATCCCCCAGATTTTTTATCCTTCATATCCTCTTCCTCTCAAACTCTTTCTGCATATCCTTTTCCTCCCATAATACTTCCTTGCCTTCCTTCCGTTTTTTAAATTTTTTTTATTTTTTATAGTTTTGGCTGTGCTTCTTCTCCCTCCTTTCCTTTCATAGGACAATACAAGCTTTTTGTTAAATATATTTTTTAATATTTTTTCTCTGATATTATCAATTAATACCTATTTTATTTTAACAAATTTATTTATTTTAGAAATTACTGAGAGTCAATATAGAAAATTAGAAAACAGATAAATTAGGTAAAATTCGCGCGTCTTTTGTCCGTTTCTTTTTTCCATACAAAAATTTTTAATTTTTAAATCTCAATTTCACACCATATGTTAGCAGCTGCCACGATTCTGAAAAATAATTTTAAAGACTAAAAATAAAATATTTATTAAATAATGTTCTTCGCTCTATCTCGCCTAGACAGCCATTAATTAATTTTAATTTAATGTACTAAATTATTTTATTTTAAATAGAATAAATAGAAAGTTCTGATTTTTAATTGTATTTTTGTAATTTGAATTTTTATTATTGTATTTTTTCTAAGTGTTTTGACTTCTTATTCTTATATGTACTGTATTCTGATTTTTATTTAATTGTATTTTTTGTTATTTAAATTTTCTGATATTCTAAAACACTATAATTCTGATTGCTGTATTTTCTTTTAATATGTAACTGTATATACTATTTGACTGTATTTTTGTAATTTAATTTTCTGATATTCTAAAACACAAACATTCTGATTTTTGTATTTTCTTTTAATATTTATACTATCTGACCGTATTTTTTGTAATTTAATTTTCTGAATTTCTATAAACAAAAATTCTGATTTTTGTATTTTCTTTTGTAATTTACTAATTCTTTAAACATCTTTAGCTATTGTCTTTTAATTTTTTCTTTTAAATTGGACTTTGCTCGAATATTTTCTATTTAATTTTATTTAATTTTCTTGGGTTTTTATTTTACATTTTTTTTATTTTTTTCTTTTAATCAGATATAGAAAAATTCAAATAAATTTTTACAAAAGAATTTTTCTTCTCTTCCCTTTTCTATAAAAAATAACAAAAAAGCCTTCCAATCCCGTGGCAGCTCTTTCAATATTACTACAAAATACATTGGTTGTCCTTTCTCTTCTCTTTTACATTTTTTGCCTTTCCGCGCTTAAATAATTTTTTTTTGTTTTGTAAATAGGAAATTGAGCAAGTTGAATGTAAAGCTTCTCCTTTCTTATTTCTTTATTTTTTCTGCCCTTTTCACAAAGGCACGCGGCATCTTTAAGATTTTGAAAAAAACTGGTGATGATCATCATCTTCATTATACCCTTCATTTACTTTAAGAAAAATATTTTTCTTTCTTTTCTTTTTATTTTAAAATTCAAGCCAGCTGCCTTTAACTAAACATATTTTTAAGTTTTTTTTTTATTTATTTTTTTTGTTTTCCCGATTTTTATTTTTGTATATTTTTGTACTTTGACTTTTTAGTAATTCTTAATTTTTTTTTATAGTATTTTATTAGAATGGGTAGTATCATTTAATTCAGATAGTCTCCCATTATACCCCCAATGATCTTGACTCCTTGACTTTTTTTATCCCTTGACTTGTTTATCCCTTGACTAATTTAAATTTCCATCAAAGTCACGCAACGGTTATAATCCTAAAAATTTATCATTCCCTTGGATGGATTTTGTTAATCTTATTAATTAATTTAATTATTTTATATTCCACTTATCTTCACTCAGATTTTATATTTAAACACCTCCCTAAAAGTGTTCTCTCAACAGTTTGTCTCGTGATTAGGAAGGCGGTTGGTTGCTGACAGCTTGTGTCCTTCCCACTCTTTTTGTATTTGCTAAGCACAGTATGTATTTATTAGCGTCATTTATAGAGAATTGAGCATCTGCTGCATTTAGCTTTGTTCTCGCATTTTTAAATAAAATTTCAAAGATTTATTTAAATTTTTAAATTAATTTTTTACATTTATTTCGCAGGGGTTTTGATTTTCTTTTTTTTTAATTTTCTGGGCTTAAGGTCTCGAGCTACATTGGTTTTTATTATTAAATCCGGAATCATGCTCTCTCTCCAAACTTTTATTTTGACTTTTATTTTATAGAGTTGCCTATCCACTTCCTTCAATATTCTGTTACCTATTATTGCCAGTCTTGAAGGTTTATCCCACGCATTTTTTGTAAATTTTTAACCACCTTTTTAATTTTTTTTCTATAAATTGTTGATAAATATGAAATTGACAACCCTTTCTGAGGTTATTTATTATTCAGCTTTTTGATGTGAGAATGACCTCGAGACTTAAAACATCCACTTCCTTCCTCTTTTCTCTCCCTTCAACCTCATTTATTTATTTCCCTTTTGCGCATTCCGTGATGGACAATAAAAATGACATATGTTTATATTGCGGTGTTTTTGAGGGTATTTTGAATAAATTATTTTATATTTATTTTGTTTTTCTTGAAAAAAAATTTTTTAAACGGTTTTTTGGGATGAAATGTCACTTTTTTTAATTTTAATCTCTCTCATTCACAGGGCTTTGGCTTCAATAGGTACTTGGCTAATTTATCTTCCCTGCCTTCATATAGTGAATTTTTGCCTTCAAATTCATAAAATCTCTCAATTTAGTCCAATCTCGACTTTATTTTTTTCAAAAAATATTTTTACCAAATATAGTAATTAAAGAAACTCTCCGGCTAGCTCCAAAATTAATCGGCTGGCACCAATTTAATTTTTTTAATTATAAGAAAACAGCGAGATTTGACTAAATTAAGAGATATTAGTTTATTTTTATAAATGGCTTCATAATTTTGGGACAGAGCTTATTCTACCAATATCATCATATCAGTTAAATCATCATATCCTTAGGAAATATCTTATAATTCCTCCTCCTTTTTATTTTTAAATTTTATTCTTGCCGCTGCTTCAAAACATTTTTTCCTTTCTTCTCTTCATCTTCCCCTCAAAAATAAATAAAATATAAATAATCTAGCTGCTCATGCGCATCAAAGAGCAATAACAAAATTCTCGCGGCTCCCGGCGAGAAGATGAGGCGATTTGAAAGGATCTAAAAGGAGTGAAATGACTGACTGGACTGTGCACATCCCTTCCTTTCCTCTGAAATTCTCAGAAGCTTTTTTGCCCTCATTTCTCGTCAATCCCTCATAAGAGGCATGGAAAGAAGACATTCCCGCACATTTTTAAATATTTTATTTATTTTTACATCTCGATCAAAGCAATTTCCTCCTCTTTTCCTCAATTCTCGCGATTCTCTCTAAATTTTACTGAATTTGGATATTTCGTCATTTTGCTTTTTTTTGTTCAATTTTATCTTTTCTAGGATATCTGGGATATTTAATAACTCATTATTTTGTTTTTAAATTCTAAAAGCTGAGATCTTGCATATACAAAAAATACTAGTCAACTCCCTATATAGGGGACACGAAGGGACCGTATTCTGGATCCTTTATAGAGGGCGGTTCATTATAGAAAATTATTTTGTAGATAAATCTTAGTTGTGATCCTTTGAAGGATACATAGAGAGAGTTCACTATATAGAGTGTTACCTTATAGAGGGAGTTCACTATAAGGGATATACTGTATATGAATATTTATTTTCTTTAAAAACTTATTTTGAAAATTGAGGGAATAAATAAATAAAGATAAAGGTCAGCGCATAACTAGTCTAGTAGAGGGTAAAAACTAAAGGCAGAAAATGTCGGTTTTTGAATGAATGAGGCGCGAGATCTGCAACCGGTCAGTCACCACCGCAATAGATGAGTGTCATCTTCAATCTGCATATTCTTAAATTTAATTCTGCTTTTTAAAAAAAGAAGAAGCATAAACTTTAAACTGAAAATATAAACCATCCCTCCTTTCTTTATTTCTTCTAATTTGAATTTTAGCTTTCCTCTGGATGGAGGTTTCCTCCCATTATAATGGACCCAAAAGGCTCTGATATGAAGTCTATTATAACGAGCTTTCTATTATACCAAAACTAAAGACCAGTCATTAAAAATGTTCGTAAAAGTCTCTTATAATGAGGGATACATAATATAGAGATAATACATAATATTCCTTTTATTTTTTAATTTTTTCTCCAGTCGTAAAATTTCTATGATATTTACTCTTATTTAATATTCTTGATTATTATCCTTTAAAAAATTATTCTTTTGTTGTTTTTGATTGTTCCGGCTCAATCTTTATACAACAAAAGCTTTACAAAAAATTGCGCTTTCACTATGAACGTGAATATATATATTGTCTGTTTGTGTACTATTCAAAACCTATTTGCATTTTTTATTCAAACAACAAGTATCTGGTATATATTTAATTGCCTTTATGAACAAAACATTTTTGTATTTTTTAAAGTTCGAATATTTTTGTATTTTTTGTATTTTAATTAAATTATTCTCTTAAATGCTATTCTGATTTTATTATTTAGAAAAACACAAAACAGAAATTCAAACAAACAAATTAAATAAAACACAAACATAATTTCTGTTTTTTTGTGTTTTCCGTTTTTATTTCCTTTGTTCTGATTTTATTTATTACTGTATTTTTTGTTTTTCCTTTGTTTAATGCTTTTCTGATAGTTTTGTATTTTTTCTTATTTTATATTTCTGTTTTTAAATTTTCTTTTGTATTTTTTGTGAGATATTTTATTCTGGTTTAATTTTTGTATTTTTGTTTTATTTTGTATTTCTGATTTTAGGTTTCTGCTTGTATTTTTTCTATTTTAAATTTTTCTGTTTTCTTGTGTTTTGTTTACTATTTATTCTGTTTTCGTATTTTTTAAAATATTTCTCCAAAAACACATTAATTTAAATATCGAGATCCTTTTTCCCTTTACTATTCTATAAAATCGCTAATATTAATATATATATATTTTTACCACTTTTTTTTCTGCCAGTCATTTAGTGTCGTCCTCTGATTTATGTACCCATTGTATATATTGGCTTATTCATTACTTTTTTTTCTCTTACATTTTTATTCAATTTTGTTGGGGACACATTTGTTAGTAAAGCGCAGATTTTGAATCGGCTTCTATTATAGAGAAAGAATATCTACGAATTTTTTTTTTCGAATAAAAATAAATAAACGAGCAAAGATTAGTTTCTTGGGTAGTTCTTTCTTGAAAAATCTTGAAAAATTCTTTGATTTAATTTATTGAGAAGAAGATATTAGTGACAGACGCTTGGCCCTAAAATGCATCCTATAGCTTTACAGCCTTTCCTTTAGGGCAAAATCAGAACCTAAACCCTTTTGTAAGTTAACCAACTAATTTTCCTTAAATTGATTATCCAATTTTTCTAGAATTTCTTTCTTATAGATCAAAAAATATTCTAGTCCGATTTTTTCGGCTTTTTATTATCTGTTTTGCCATTCCCCCTAATCATCTCATCATCCTTCCAAAGCCTGAACTTTCTTCTTCTTCCCCATTATTCTTCGTCCTCTCGCATTATTTTCTCATCGAGTCAATGGCCCGTTCATTGCATTCTTTATCCAAAGATTTTCTAGGATTGCCGAGGACCAGCCGGAGGATATATAAAATATTAGAAGATTGAGGGATCTTTTACAAACGAAAAATAAAAAAAATAAAATGAAAACTGGTTTCAAAGAAAAATCCAAAAAACTGTCCGGATTGTTGGCTTCTCCTCTCTTTTTCTTGGTTTCCTCAATTTCTTCACTTCTGCTCATCGGCTGTCCCATTTAAACATCCCCTCCCTTCCTTCTCCACCTTCTCAACTACAATCCTTTTCAAAACAATCATTGCACTACTGTCCCCCTACTTTTAGTAAAATACCATTTTTCTTGTTATTTTTACCTTTTCTCTTCAAAAAATTCCAATCCTTCACTATCTTGGCACACTAAAGCTACTCAGCTGGTTGATAGGTGGAAATAAAAATCTGAGGGGAAAAACTTGTTTCTTTTCAATTCGCGTCCATACCAATTTTTTTTATTTTTTTTCTTGCCAGCGGCGAACCACACTGATTTTTTGTACACACATTTTCTTTATTGCCCCGATACAAAATCCGATTCTTCTATCCCTCATTTAATTTTTTATTTTTGTAAAGAATGGCATATAACCTGAAATTATTTAAAAAATTTTCGAGAGGCAGGTTGTACAATTATTTTTTGTAATTAAGGATTGGGCTCCTTCTTAGCATATTAAATAAATAAATAATTAAGTTAGCGTGACTGATCCCTTTATTAACCTCCTTGAATTCCTTGATATCTTGAGATCCTTGAATTCCTTGATATCTTGATAAACTCCTTAACTCCTTGAAAAGCTGAAATTTTTTTATTAGGAAAGAGAAATTTCTGAGGTTTTTCCATTGATCTATTTTTGTTTTTAGGTTGGATTTTAGCTTTGTATTCCATGGAGCTACTCCATAATTCTTTAATTTATTAAGGACAGTTAAGGAAATACCGTATCTCCTCTTAATTCAAATTTTTTGACTTTTCTTAGTCTATCTTTGTTTTAAACTTAAAAAACAAGAAAATTTGTTTTTTATTCTCAAACCAAGGTCCGGTTACTTTTAAATACAATACACTCTTAGACTATTATTTTTCGATAGATTTGTTGCAATTAAAAAGAATTTTGGGTTGGTCAGCAATTTTCAAAACTAGCTAGCTTTTTGGGGTTTAAATTGGCCTCTTCTCGCCTTTTTGCGTGGTAATTATTTTGAAAGAGATGGGGAGAACACTTGGAAGCTTTTTTAACTTTTTTCGGGTCTCTTTCAATCCTTTAAGGATTGCAATCTTTAAGAATAGCTGCCAGCCGATCATCTCCTCCCTTTTATTTTTTATTTCTTTTTAAGGCTTTACCCAACTATTATAGCTTCTTTCCATCCAAAAAATAAGAAAATAAGCTACTCAAGTGTCTCGCTTCAAAATTGCGCAGCGGGAAGCAAAACTCGATTTTCTGGCATGTACTTGACTTTACAAGCATCTTCTCTATTTTTTCTTTACCTCAGCTTTCTTTTTAAATCCCTGTGAGTTAAGAAGCTTTGAAAAATGCGGATTTGTCGCTTTTTTTGCAAATAAAGACTGTCATTTTTCTTCAAATAAAAAACAACAAAACCTGCCAGTCAAACCTGCTTTTAAACCTTCTCATTTTCATTTTTGTATTTTTTATTTTTTTCTACTCATTGACACCATTTTACTTTAAAAATTTTAACCTTTAAAAAATAATTATAATAAAATCTTTAACTTATCCCACACTATTTTTTAACTTCTCTCATTTATATCAATAACTCTTCTATCTCTCACAGCTTCTCCTAGCTTGCTTCTGTCTTGCTTCTGTCTTCAGCTTGCTTCATACTTCTCCATATTTTCCAGTTATCCCATCACCTACATAATCTCAATCTCCCAATTATCTCAATTCAAAGCTTTCCTACCGTTCTCACTTTATCCGGTTCTTTCTTCATTCCTCTCAAACCTCTAAGCTAAGAATTTTTCTATTTACTAATCATATCTCCCAATTATTCCAAAAAATCCAGATTCTTCAAATTCTTCCATTAATTCAAAAAAGTCCCAATAACACACTTTCATGATCCCGCAAATGCACTATTTCTTTCCAATGCTTCTTTCGCGCATAGGCCAGCAATTTACCCTTAGGGCCTCAATTTTCATACTTTTGGGATGAAAAACGCGTTCCTCTTGCGCGTTTTGCTTGGAATAAGGGCAGCCCATTAAAGCGCTCACCTCGGGCCCAGCGGCGGACCATTTCTTTTATTCCCAGCTTCAGCTAATCCTTCTCTGCCCTTCTTTACTTTTTTGTGTCCAATTGATGATTATACCAAATCATTCCCCAATTTTCTTCTTCTCCTTCAATTCCTTCATTTTTCCTCTTCTTCCACTTATTTTTTCACGTAAATACACCACACACACGTATTGGCTCTTCATCTTCTTCATCGTTTCATTCATTCAGATCCTTTAGCTTTTTTCCTCTCCTATCCCATGGCCGATGATCAAAAATGCATTCTCCCGTCTTCCAATTCTCAATTTGTTTAGGGGAACGATTTTTAGGATAGAAAGAAGAATTTTTGTGGAAAAACCAGATCTTTTGGTTTTTACATCCTTCCTTTTAGCTTATAACTAAAACTGTCCCGGGTTTGCATTAAAAACACGTTTTTATTTTTCACATTTTTAAATAATCTTTTGAAATTGTTCCCTTTTGGCTATTTACTTTTTTACTTAATATCATTTATTTCAGAAAATCAACTTAAAACTTGAATGTTTTTCTTGTTTTATTTAAGTTTGTATTTTTGTTGTATTGTGGTTTTCTAGGTTTATTTTATTTTGTGATTTTTATTCTGATCTGTTTGTTTTTGTATTTTTTTCTCTTAATCCTGTATTTATATCCTATTGTTTGGGTTCGCCTCAATAATGAAACAAGATAGTTTGGGATTTTTGTGAGGATGGTGAATATTTATGTGTGTTTCGAGACTAAAAATTCATTTTAAAAGATATTTTATATATTAAGTAAAAATATGAAATAAATTGTTCTTCATTTTTATCAAGATTTTTGGTCTCTTTTAACAAGTTTTTAAAAAAAATTATTTTTCATTAATTTCTTCCCAATATTGAGCTACTCACCTCTTGTTTTATATGTTACATAAGAGCTTCTTCAACAATTCACAACATTTTTATCGCCTTCGGCCTGACTTTGCAAGTTATGTGAGCGCAGCGAAATCATCGCGCAAACGCCCCCAATTCTTGTTTTGAGATAAGGCTCTGGGCACCATTTTGCGATTTTTGGCTTGATGCTTGCAATTTTGCTTGTTGTTGCTCTTCATTTTATATAAAAACAAGAAAAAGCTTTGCTACAAGCCAGGCGCGAACATCTCTCTTTTGGGGAGTTAGTCCTCCTTCTTTTCTTTTTTATTCCCCCATTTGCCTTCATTACATAATTTCCACCCGTTCGGATGAGCAAAAGCGTTCATTCGGAGATGCGCCCCATATTTAAGCATTGTCAGTTTCTTTTCTCATATCAAAAGAATATTTAATATATTAATAGCTTCCGCTTTTATTAGAAAGATGTTAATTGTTTAGCTAAGTTTTGTTTGTTAAGTTTGTTTTAATTCAAGTTTAAAAAGTCAAGTTTACAAACTTAATTAATTCAAGTTTATTGAAAATCAAGTTTACAAACTTGTTTTAATTCAAGTTTTATTAAAAAGTCAAGTTTGTAACCTTGAATTAAAGTTAAGTTTATTTATTTTTAAGTTTGTAAGTTTCAAGCTTATTTTTAAGTTTACAAACTTATGTTTTTGTTAATGTTTATTTTTAATTAATGCTTATTTGATTTTTAAGCTTAATTCAAGTTTCAAGTTTTAATTCAAGTTTAATTTCATTGTTATAAAAATTTCATTTTCTCAAAATGGTCAACTAGCCAGATATTTTCATTTAGTCCTTGTCTATTTTTATTTTTTTAAATTTTTCTCGTGACTAAATTTTTTACAAAATTCTGATTGGTATCAAGAGGATGAATGCTAATATTAAAGAGTGGTGGAGGGGAATCTAGGGAAGGGGAAGGGGAATTAACGACACTATAACTACCGACTGGACAGCTTGTTTAAAGGCTGGTTTTCATTGCTTATATTTGTTGGTTTTGCCATCTCTTTTTTTCCTTTTTTTTTTTAATTTTTTGTCCGAACAAATTACATTTTTTTCTATATTTATCTGTTCTCTCGTTCGTTTTCTTTTCATTGGCAAATTTTATGTTGAACGCGATTTTCTATTTTTTTATTTTTCTGTCCAGCCGATATTTTTTTTTAGCTTTTCCCGGTTCTACTCTCTTTTTCTCTTAAATAAAATAAAAAACACTAGATATGTATATATTCATTGCGCGTTTATTTGCTTAATTGTTGCGTTGGTTTTTATAAAAACTGAAAATTGTTTAAATAAATTATTTTTTTTGTTGTTTGGTAATCCTTTGAAGTTTGCTTCACTAAATCGAGAAAATGCTTCTCAAAAAAATTTTTTTTAATTTTTCAAGTTTTTTCTTTAGACTGATCTTTATCCGATCATTCCTTAAAAATTTACATATTTTTCAATGCAAACTGCCAATCAACAAAATAATTCTTCTCTTACACCTTTATCTGACCCTGGTAGTGCTTCTTCTTCCTCTTCCACACAAATTCAACAAAATTGCTTAAATGAAAATATTGGACAACAACATTCTCTTAATTATCCTCCCCATCAAATTCAATATTTATTAGCTAATTTGTTGGCTAGAAACTCTGCAGCTTCAAATCCGAACTTGGCTGCTATTGTTGCTAATATGCAGTTAACGGTTGTGTAATATTTCTTTGCTTTTTTAAAAAATTTTTGAGGGGAATTTGGACTTAGATGGGACTTAGAGAAGACCTTATAACATGAGAACTCCCACGAGGACGTCCCTTACCCTGGAACAACTCTGAGATCGACTTGGAGGATACAAAGACGGGAGATTCGGTGTTTGGGTTTCAGGGGCTTGTTCTTATAACGAGAGAACTTCCATTAGAAATTCCCTTTCCCAGTGAATAAATTGGAGATTTACTACAACGAGGAAGGAGGGTATTAGGGTACGGAAGTTTCTGGGAATTCTAACTACTGTGGCAAAGTATATGATAGAAACTTACTTTTTCCCTGAGGAATTTCCTTACAAATTATTTAGATTTAAACTAAAATTTTTTTTCAATTGGCTTAGAATCTCCCTCCACCTCCTGATCTTCGCCTAACACCAGCTTTCAATCTGGCAGCACTTCAACTTTTATTAAGAAATGCTGCTGCTTCAAATAATCAAATAAATACTTCCGGCCTTTTACTTCGACAACATGGAAATTCTGCTAATATTGTTGGTTACCCCCAAATAAAGGAAGAAAATGTCTCAACGGGTACAGACAGTCTTGAAAGACATTTACACCAACAACAAATTTTATATGGGGATAAATGTGAGGATGAAGAAAAATTTTTGGTTGATCCTTCTATTGTTATGGAGGAGGATGAAGAAGATGAGGAAGAAGGACAGGAAGAGGTGGTTTTAAATATTTTTTTTATTTCACTATGTTAATTTTTGTTTAATTTTGTTGAAAATTAATTTTATTTAATAGAGCTGACATTATTTTTAATTTACTCCGGTTATAACGGCACCTGGTGAATGACCTTTAGTTGACATTTTAACTGATAGTGTGTTGTTATAATTGGAATTTTGGGTGAAACCTACCTTATTTGTTAATGACTGTTGGTTGGTGTTGTAAAGAATTTGACGTTATATCACTATGGGGTTATAACCGGAGTCTTCAAAAAATATACAAAAAAACATTTTTCTTTATCAGAACGAAAATATTGTAAAAACACAACAAGAACATCAACTTGAAAATATTAAAACAACTCAACAACAAACACCAGTTCAACAACGCCGTCCACGTGTTGGAGGTTCTTCTGCTAAAACAGCTGAAGTTTGGCGATTTTTCTCAGAAAGACCGAATGGGGAAAAAGCTGCTACTTGTTCTATTTGTCAAAAAACTATTAAAGCTACAAATAGCAGGCAAATTTAAAAATTTTTTTTTTAACTAAACTTAAGCCTATCTTCCGGGTGATTGTCTTTAGGTCATTCAAAGGACATAATCTTTTTTGGGACCTTCTAATCTGACAAAAGTCAAGTCAGAATTTAGCGTAGGAATACAGAGTATCTGAAAGTTCTCATGAAATGTCGAAATAGGCCCAGAAAATCCCAAGAGCTTGGCCAAGTCCCGTTCGATCACTATTCACATTATTTCAAATAATCTCTCTCCAACTTAACCCATAATTATTTTGGTGATAAAACTCGAATATTTCTCGACTGCTGGATAAGATAAATAAAATAAATAATATTTTTAATATATCTATCTTTTATTTTATAGCACAACTGGAATGATTCGTCACCTGAAAAGTTGTCATAAAGGCGAATCCGAATTACTAGATTATTTACGATTTCTTAAAAACCTAAAAAATGGTATTATTTAATAATTATTTATTTAAAATCTTTTAAAATTTTTTGTTCCCCAAAAATTAGTAACTGACGATTCTATGCGCGAAAAATTGCTTCTTGAATTTAGTATTTTAAAAAAAAATAATCCTCAACTGAAATTAAAAGAAAAAGAAGAAAATACAGTAAATTCTGGTTTTATTCAAACATCAGAATTTTTACAAAAACAATCACAAACATTTAATTTTTGTCCAAAACAACATTCTGTTGAAACTTTAATTACTGTGCCTTCCCAATATTCACCAAACATTTCGAGTTCTATTAAAAGTAATAATAGTAGTGGAATAGGGAGTAGTTTGTATACTTCTGATATTGATACTTCGAGTTTTTCGTCTTTGGTTTCTCCTTCTGATTTGGGGGAATCTTCTGCTTTTAATCAAGCAAATGTTAATGCGTATGGAACAGGTATTTTTATGATTTTGACTTTCTTTATGAACACAACGGTTATAACCCCATTTATTTGACATTCCATTGGAGCGGGCTATTAGGGAGTAATTTATATTATTACTAAGGTTGTTCTAGAAAATTTAACACTGTAAACCTAGGCTGAGAACACGCTTCCAAAAATTGAAAATTTCTTTTTTAAATTTTTCTTATGGAACAGGTAGATTTATGATTTTGACTTCTGTTACCAGACCGATACTCGCCTAAAAAAACGAATAAAAAAGAGTAACGAGGACGAAATTATTTTCCAATACCCGCTCAGCTATTCCTTGTTTTCCTTCTATATTTTATTAGAGCTTGAAAAGCTGTTCTACTCGATTCCAATTTGAAATTTCTGATGGTTCCATGAACTGATTTTTACTCAATTTAATAATTTTTTAAAAATTTCAGTTAATTCTGCATCACCAAATGAACAACAACAACAAACATTATCTGCTGCTTTATTATCTGTTGCTACAGCAATGCTTCGAAATACTCAATCAACACAAAACCAACAACAGAATCAACATCAATTTCAAGAAACTTTAAATCAAGTTCTTTCAATTCCTTCAAAAAAGGCTAAAAGAGTGAGAACAAATGGAACAGCTTTAGTTCAGAGTGATTTGAGTTGTTCTTCAGTTCAGTCTACTCCAATTCATAACAATACAATAAAAAGAAAGGGTGCTCATGTGAATGACATTCTTCAAAAGTGAAAAATTTTTTTTAAATTTCTTAGAAAAAAATTTCAAAAATTCAAAAAATATTTCTAAAAAAATTCAAAAAAGATTTCAAAATTTCATAAAAAATTAAAAAAAAATATTAAAAAAATTTCATAATTTTTTTTGAAAGCTTAGAAAATTTTTCTATCAAAAAAAAAATTTCAAAAATCTCCAAAAAAAAATTTCTAGGCTTTCCAACAAAGCTGCAGCAGTAACCAATTCCTCTTTTTCTGAAATTAAAAAGGAGAGTGAAGAAGTGAGTGAATATAGTAGTACTGTAATTAAAAAAGGAGAAAAAAAGAGGAAACAAAAACGGACGTTTGTGAGTGTTCAAACACAGACTGATGATATTTTTGAGTTTGAAAGGAACGAGAAATTTAATTCTGATAAAAATGGGGTAGAAGATTTAAATGGATTAAATGAAAAACAATGATGGATTAATTGACTTTTTTAATTTTTTTTTATTTTTTGAGTTAATTTTTTAAAATTTTAAATTTAGTTAAGGAAAATTTTTTGAATTCTCTTTTATGCTTTATGTATTTTATTGAATTTGCGAGGTTATCTATTTTATAACTTTATGATATACGCCTGATTTTCCCTTATTTTTGTACTTAATAGGGATGACCGATTCTGATTTTTGTATTTTCTATTTTTACAAAACTGATTTTTGTATTTTTACAAAATTCATATATTATTGTATTTTTGATTTTAAAAATTCTGATTTTTGTATTTTCTATTTATACAAAACTTTGATTTTTGTATTTTTACAAAACTGATTTTTGTATTTTTACAAAATTCATATATTTTTGTATTTTTGATTTTAAAAATTCTGATTTTTGTATTTTCTATTTTTACAAAACTGATTTTTGTATTTTTACAAAATTCATATATTATTGTATTTTTGATTTTAAAAATTCTGATTTTTGTATTTTCTATTTATACAAAACTTTGATTTTTGTATTTTTACAAAATTTATATTTTAGTATTTTTGATTTTAAAAATTCTGATTTTTGTATTTTTGATTTTACAAATTCTGATTTTTGTATTTTTGATTTTACAAATTCTGATTTTTGTATTTTCTATTTATACAAAACTTTGATTTTTGTATTTTTACAACTTCCTAAAAAATTTTTGTATTTTTCATTTTTAATTCTGATTTTTGTGTTTTATATTTTTACAATTTAAAATCGTGTCATCCCTACAATACACTACAATTTATACTTTTATTTATTTTGATACTCAGGCTGCAATTTTATGTATTTTATAAAATTCATTCTTGCCGTAAAACAAACCCGGCTTTTTAAAATTTATGCTCTACAAAATCTTTCAGACAATTTAAATAGTAATAATTGTCTCTTCTTGCCTTGACTTATTTTTAATGGATTTTTCACTTATTTTTGTACTTATAAAACAATTTTTTTTTAATTTTTGACCTCACTTATCTCTATAAAAATTTATTTTTAAGCATTTATTCCAATTTTTTCTCTTATAATCAGTGTTTGGACAAAAATAATTATGATTTTGTATTTTCTGAAAATTCTTTTTATATTTTTAATTAAAATTCGAAAAAGTTCCAAACACTACTACTCAAAAATTTCCAGTATTTTTTTAAAGTAGATTTGCTTAGACAAATTATTTAATAATTTTTTCACTTATTTTTTCATGGTATGATTTGTATGTAATTGTTTGTGGCCAATCACTTTTTTTGATTTTTATTATTTTGAATAAATTCTTGCCTCTGAAAAATAAATATAAATTCTTAATTAAAAATACAAAGTCAGAATCTTTAAAAATAATAAAACACAAAATAAGAATTTTAAAAATTAAAAATACTGAAATACCAAAATCAGAATTTTTAATAAAAAAATACAAATATCAGAATTTAAAAAAATACAAAACTTCAGTATTTTTAATAACAGAAAATACAAAAATAAGAATTTTAAATAAAAATACAAAAATACCAAAATCAGAATTTTTTAAAATAAAAACACAAAATACAAAAATTTAAACAACAAAAATTACAAAAATCAGCATTCTTAATAAAAAATACAAAACTTCATAATTTAAATAACAAAAAATAAAAAATCAGAATTTTTAGAATCAAAAATACAAAAATAAATTACAATATTTATAAAACAAAATACAAAAATCAGAATAAAAATTTAATAATTTATTTTTTTAAATAAATACACATAATTTAATATTAAATAAAGCATTTGAGTGAAAAAAAAAGTTTTATTAACAAAGTTTTATAATTTCCATCTTTCGTTATTCCATGTTGATGTTTTTTCATTTTCTTTTTGTTGGTTATTATTATTTTGATTGTTTCTGTGTTTTCCAGTAAATAATCTTTGTTGTTGTCGCTGTTTTTCAATTTCAACGGGAATTGATTTTCGAGGATTTCCTTCCTAAAAAAATTTTTTTTGAAATTAAATTTACATTTAAAAGCTTTTATTTTCTTACAGAAGAACTTTTGCTGTTTCCATCATTATCAACAAAACTTGTCGTCTTTTTACCCTTTTTACTGACAAATTTGTTGTTATTATTTCCACAAGCAATTTGAACGGGTATTTCGTTTGGCTGTTGTTTTGATGGGATTTGTTCGGTTATTGGTCTATCAGGAATGTATAAAGTGCCGTCTGGATTGTGGCACCTAAAATAATTAAAAATGAGTACGTTTTGAAGTTTCAGGAGTCAAAAAATCTTTTTAATTAAAAAAATATCCCCCGTTTCATAAAATCTCCACGCTTCATTAATAAACCCTTTTCAAAATAAAAATTAGGATAAATGCTTAAACTATAAAAGTAGATCTTATAAACTATAAAAATTTATAAGGATTTGTCACTAAAGGGGAATTATTAAGATTGATAAGTAATTTTTGGGCTGGGAGTGTGCACGATCCCGTAAAGTAAATATTGAATGGAGTGGATTTGGGTTATTGTAATAGAGAAAATCTTGTCTACTATAAGAAATTTTTAAATTTCCCTAAATTATCTCTACTTATAAATTAAAAATAAATTTAAAAACCCAAACCAATTGCTAGGCAAAGGTTTCTCATCATCCATATCAGCATTTACTACTAAAGAATGTGTTGTATTAACTCTATCTGGACTTGGCACTCGCATAGGAACGAGTACAGATGAGCTATTTGCTTGTAACATTTGGTGGTCTATTTGGCCATTAGTTTCATTTTGCTCATTATTTGAAGAATGGACCTGAATATACGAATTAATATTAATACATATGGTTGAGGGCAGATCAAAGATCCTATGATTATATGGAAGATCCTGATAAGATAAGATCCCTGTCTCAAAAATTTGTGGGTGAAAATTTATTTAATATTTGCTTAAAATATTTTCTAATAAAATTACCGGAATTTGTGTAATCATAGGCCCAATAATTTTTTCTGAAGGATTTGAAAAGGAAGACGAAGTTATTTGGCTATTTACAGTATCATATGTCGAATTATTAGTCCCAAAACTGCTTAATCCATCCTTTTCTGCTAAAAGAGTTGTTGTTGTGCTTATGTTTGATGGAAGGCTTGGAGAAAATTTTGTTACGGCAATGGAGTTATTATTAGCATTATTTGGTGTTTCGTCAGCAATTTCGGAAACGTTAATAGAAGAATCGTTAACTTAAGAATATTAATAGAAAATTTAAAAAATTATCCCATGGCTCGACTATTTATCATCCCCTTGGGTGGTGTTATAATGAGGGTGAAATTATTCACTAGAAAAAAATTTGAGTTTACAAAGAATACCTATTTCTTATTTATTAAAGTCTACCAGACGATTTAATCAAAACGATTCTCATCTTACCGTATACCTTGAGATGAATGCCCCTTTAACCTATCTAATTAGAAGAAGAAAGGGTTATCTTGAGTATTTACGTCTATTAAAGATTGGGGGACTGAGGCGACAAATGGAACAAATAAATTAAAATCACCATTAATTCCATTTTCCGACTCTTGATGTTTTTTATGCTGATGATCATGATAAGCATTACGCAAAGAATCCAATAAATGTCCACCTCCATTTCCATTACCCCCATTAAAAATAGTACAACGACGTGTAGATTTATTACTTTCATTATTCCCACTTGTATTGCTACTGGTATCTGATGGATGGATTTGTCTATGCTGGCTTAATTTTATGATTAGAAGGTAGAAGCTTGAAGAAAAGTCAAGAAACTTACAAAGAAGGAATCCGCAAATTCTCCAAATTTTTGAAAAGCGTTCCCTTTGCTATTAACTCCCCAAATCCGGCACAGTGCGAAAAAGCATAGCCAGAACGTAAATCTCTTTGTTTTGAACTCCATCTTGAAGTTCTCCCCCTGGCAAGTAAAGCATGTTGAGGAGTTGCAGGTGTTGTTGGTTTTGCCTTTTCCTCTCCATATAAACGACGCCTTACCCTAAGCCTTTCAGCATAAGAAGGATGGGCATCAAACCAGAAAAATCTGTTCCCGATTGTTGGTAACAGTAAAATAGCACATATTAAAGCTTTAGAATTTTAAAATTTAGGAAAATATTTTTAAATTATTATTTGTTCACCCAAAGAAAGCCAAAAGCCTGGAAAGGCGACAGCTCTAGCAAAAACATCAACATTGATAAGGCTAACATAACCGTATAGCCAACGGGTTGGGAGAACTTAATGAAAGTTGATTTTTAAATTTTGAATGATTTAGGTATTCTAATAGTTTAAAGTTCCCTTCGGACTAGAAAGTAGGCTGTAGAGAACATGTTCCCTTCGGACTAGAAAGTAGGCTGTAGAGAAGATGTTCCCTTCGGACTAGAAAGTAGGCTGTAGAGAACATGTTCCCTTCGGACTAGAAAGTAGGCTGTAGAGAACATGTTCCCTTCGGACTGGAAAGTAGGCTGGAGAGAACATGTTCCCTTCGGACTAGAAAGTAGGCTGTAGAGAACATGTTCCCTTCGGACTAGAAAGTAGGCTGTAGAGAACATGTTCCCTTCGGACTAGAAAGTAGGCTGTAGAGAACATGTTCCCTTCGGACTAGAAAGTAGGCTGGAGAGAACATGTTCCCTTCGGACTAGAAAGTAGGCTGTAGAGGACCCCCTTTCCAATGTATATGTCATGACAAAAATCTTTTTTATAATACCAAAAAGACTTACCCTGATATATTGTAACAACAACACCAAAATAAACACCAACAGATCCGAGAACAACAAACCAATTAATCCAAGTCCAATAAGAAGTATCAAAAGCAATCTGCCCATTAACTACCAAAACTAAAGCTGTAAATGATGTAAAAGCCAAAATTGAATAGTCATTCATATCACGTCCAGTAGCACTAACAGCGTTATAAAGAGTACCATAAGGGACAAAGAAAAGGACGAGTGAGCTAAAAAGGGAATAATCGACTGTTTAAGTTTAATATTTTATAGAATATGCTTAAGTTTGTAGATTTAAAGTTTTTAAGATTGCAAACAAGAATGTATAGTTACTTAAATTTGCAAACAAAGTTTTCAAGTCCTTAAGTTTGTAAACAAGTTTAATATTTTCAAGTTTACAAACAAGCTTGGATTTTAAGTTTACAAAAAAAGTTTTCAAGTTTTTAATTTGCAAAATGATTTAAATTTATTTAAGTCTAAAAACTTGTTTTTAAGTTTGCAAATTTTTGTATTTTTACATTTGTTCATTAAATTAATCTACCTTATCATTCCATGTATAACAGAATAAATAAATATTCGCATATTAAAGAAAAGATTGAATTGTCCAGGAATGTAAAGACGTGGAAATCTAAGGCTATATTCATCATTTACGTCTTGATCCAATATACCCATGGCCAAAACAGGCAAAGCCGTAAAGAGAAGATTATAGAGTGAAATAAGCACAGGATCGTAGACAGTCTTGAAGGGAAAAATTTTGAAAATGTTGAAAAATTTTTTAAATTTTTTCTGAAAATACCTGAGCAGAATATCCAGAAAAGAACGAATACCAAAAATTAGTAAGGGTATAAGCAAAATTTTTGTAGAAAAAATAGCGAAGAAATTTGCACATTCGAAGGTAAGACTGTCTTCCATGTACGAGAAGTAATCTTTCTAGAAACCGAAATTGTCCGATAGAAAAATCTGATGAGAGAACGGCTTGCATGCCTTCATGGCCTACAAAATAAAATTTCTAAAAATTTTTAGTGGGATAGGATTTTCCACGGTGTAAACAAAAAAAATTTTCTGTGAAGCCCTGGGTTAATATTGAAATTTACTTCTTTTAATATTGAAATTAAAAGTTGTTCTCATCCTACAGTATACTTTGAGCTGAATGCCCCTTTTCACTAATAAAGTTATAAGAAGGGAAATGAGAGAATACGGTATTTTCTCTCTTCACTCATTCTCTCTTAACCCATGTTAATCTCCCAACAATTTCTATTTTTATTTATAAGATGCATTCTAACTTATTCCATCCCCAATCTTTTTCTGACTAAATTTTAGTATTGAATTTAATTTTAGTATTTTTTAGGCACTTTCCATTATTAAAAATTTTTACCAGAAATTCCAACACCAATGTGTGCAGTTCTAATCATACTAACATCATTTGCACCATCACCAATTGCCAAGGTAACAGCTTTAATATTTCTTTTAACTAACTCTACGACTTTGGCTTTCTGTAAAGGTGTTACACGACAACAAATAACTGACTAGAAAATTTTTTAAAATTTTTTTCTTAAATTTAATTAAACACACCGAGCAATTCCTTGCAATTTCCAAAAATGTTTTTTCATGTTCTGCCTTTAATGCATGTACTAATGCTTCCCCATTAATTACTAGGGCATAACCTCCACTTCCTTCTTTTAAATCTTCACTAGTAGTTGGTTGCCCTGATTGTGGTGATTTATTTTTTGAGGGGTCAGATCTAGCGCTCAACGGAATATTCATATGATTTACATTGTTAGTGCCTAAAATATTAAGGAGGAAATTTAATTGTTCCTTAAAGGTAATCCTTAAAGGATCATGATATAACTTATCGAATATCACTATTTTTTGTGAGGCATTTCTTTATAATGGTTGTCAGAAATATTTAAGTCATGACTTCCCTTTTTGTCTTTAAATAAAAATTGAATCGAAACTTCATTTGACGGTTTCTCTGACTCCATCACCTCAGAGATGATCACTCGAGTTTATAACCGTATTTTAATGAAGGGAAGATTTAATTAAAGAGAGTGATATCTAAGAGGATGATATTAAAGACGGTGATAAAGAGAGGATCCATGTTTTCAACCGCACATGGAAAATGTTAAACATGACTCTTATTTATCTATATATACCTAATAATGCCGAATTGACTCAATCAATTTATAATCCTCAAAAACCCCATTCAAAAACACAAACCATTATTCATTAATCCTTCTTCAAGTCTTAAATGAGCAGGGAAACTAGTTGATGTATCTGTAGGTCGTCTACTTCCAACAGTCGTTGGTGAAGTAATTATTGGGGACTGTAGATGTGAGGAAGCACTCTTAGTTTGTCGATCTTGACTTTCTCTTGGATGCTGTGGTAGTTCTGTTGGAGTTGGGGAAAGATCGCGGATTGGAGTTCTGGGAGGTAAATAGAAGCTGCTGACACCGACAACAGCCTTAAAATAAGAAAAAAAAATTTGAGGATTTTTAAAATATTTTTAGTAATTAAGTAAAGCAAAAGTAAAGTAAATATAAAGCACAACATAAACAAATCAAAAAATTAATTTATTTGAGAAATATTTTTAAAATATTAAAAAATATATTAGGAAAAGCAGAATCTTTCGGATTATTTATTTATTAGAGTTTAGGCTCTAGTTAAAGATTTAAAGCTTTTGTTAGTAGAAATTTTGTTCTTTTTTGAGTGTTGTTAGCAGTGCTTCGCTTTTTTGATTTTGCTCGTACTCGTACTCGTACTTCGTACCACCCCTTTTTTTGGGCTCGTACTCGTACTCGTACCTCGTACTACGAGAATTTTGCATTTTTAATGGAATTGCGGATTATATGCATTCTACCAATTACTTTTTACTTATATTGCTTAAGGAAAATAAATGATTGACAGGAAAAATAAAGGATTATCTTTTGAGACTCAAATAGGGAGGGGGGGCGGTATATGAAAAAAGTACCGATATGAGGATTTCTACGGATCGAGGCAATTATGTATGGAGATGTAAATTTAAGAAATGTAAATCTAAAAGAGGAATCCGCACTAGAAATTTTTTTGATGAAATTTTGAATGGAATTGCGGATTATATGCCTCCTTTCTAACTTTTACTCACTAATTTTACTCATAAATTTACTTTTTACTTATATTGCTTAAGGAAAATAAATGATTGACAGGAAAAATAAAGGATTATCTTTTGAGACTCAAATAGGGAGGGGGGGCGGTATATGAAAAAAGTACCGGTATATGAAAAAAGAACCTACAGATTTTTTCCGCTTCAATCACAAATTCGCTCTCTATGAAAAATTCGACGTTAGAAAAAAAAACCGATACCTCCCAAGCCTATGCAATCCTTCTTTG